>RXID01001308.1:0-46735 GCA_005019695.1 Trichopus zeylanicus subsp. travancoricus | reverse complement strand
CTACAACTACTACTCCTACTACTACAACTACTTTTCCTACTACTACTACGACTACTATTGCTGCTACTACTACAACAACTATTGCTACTCCTACTACTACAATAACTACTACTGCTACTGTTGCTACACTACTAGCACAACAACAACACCAATAACAAAATCTACTACTACAACATCAACTACTACTACTACTACTACTACTTCCACCATAACTACTATTGCGACTACTACTACTATTGCTACTACTAATTCTACTATAACTACTACTACTACTACTACTGCGATGATGACTACTATTGCCGCTACAACAATGGCTACTACTTCTGCCAATACAGCTGCTACTACTAATACTATTACTACTATTGCTCCAACTGCTATTACAACTAAATAGCAAATACTACTACAACAACAACTACTACTACTGCTACTACGACTTCTCCAACAATAATAATAACTACTACTACAATTACTTCTCTGACTACTACTACCACTGCTACTACTAATACTGCTACTACGGCTATTACTACAACAACAACAACTACTACTACTGCTACAACAACAACATCAACTACTACTACTACACAATAACAACTACAACTACAACTCCTACTACTGCTATTACAACTACTACTAGTATCACTACTACTTCTGCTACTTCTATTGCTACTCCTACTACTACTATTACCACAACAACTAGTACTCCTGCTATTACTTCTACAACTATTATTGCTACACATGCTGCTATTTAAATGGCTACTCCTGCTTCTACTCCTACTACTACTATAACTACTTTGACAAGAACAACAACTACTACTACTCATACTATTACTCCTACTATAATTGCTACAACAACTACTACTACAACAACTAATACTGCTACAACAACTACTACTACATCAACTAATTCAAATATTGTTGTTGCTATTGCTGCTACACCCACTACTACTAGTACGACTACTACTACTACTACTACTACTACTCCTACTAGTACTTCTACTACTTGATCTGCTACAGCTACTACTTTTACTACTGCTAATACAACTACAACTCCTGCCGCAACTACTACAATGACTACTACATCTACTACTACTACTGCTGCTGCTGTTGCTGCTACACTACTCCTACAACAACTACTACCATTACTACTGCTACTCCAACAACTGCTACAATTTCAACTAGTAATAGTACTACTGCTACAACTACTACAACTACTCCTACTACAAGTGTTACAACTACTTCTTCTGCTACAACTACTACTATTGCTGCTGCTACTACTACTGCTGCTGCTATTGCTAGTACTACTATTACTCCGACTACTACTACTACTACTACTACTACTGCTACTACTACTATGATATCTACTACTACTGCTACTACAATAACTACTCCAAGTACCACTCGTATTCCTATTCCTGCTACTACTACTACTACTACAACTCCAACTCCTACTTCTACTACGATTACTACAACATCTATTTTTACAACTGCTAGTACTCCTACAACTACTACTACTACTGCTGCAACTTTTGCTACTATTACTACTGCTACTACTACCACTATTACTACTATTACTATTATAATTATAGACACTACTATTACAGCTATTTCTACTACTTCCACTTCAGTTACTACTACTGCTACTACTACTACTACTACCTCACCAGATCTTGCTACTACTGCTACTTATTTGACTCCTACTACTGCTACAACTACCCTGACTCCTCCTACTGCTACTACTACTCTAATTCCGACTACTGCTACTACTACTCAGACCACTACTACAATTGCAACAACTATTGCTGTAGCTACTGCTTCTATTGTTGCTATAGCTACGGCCACTATTGCTACTGCTGCTACTACAACAACAACAATAACTACTACTACGTTGACTTCTTCTACTACTACTCCAAATACTCCTACTACTACAACAACAAGAATAACAACTACTACTATAAGTAATACTACTACTACTACCACTACGACCACCACCACCACTACTACTCTTGCTAAAACTACTCCTACTACTTCCACTACTACTACTAATTCTACTACTGCTACTACTACTACTACTACAACAACTACTACCACAACTACAACCAAAACTACTACTATTACAACTACTACTACTCCTACTCCAACTTTTACTAATACTACTACTACTACTACTACTTCTACTACTACTACTACTACTGCTGCTACTACTACTACTAATGTTGCTTCTACTACTACTACAACTACTACTCCCATTACTAGCACAACTATTACAACTACTGCTACAATAACAACAACAACTTCTATTTCTAATGCTACCACTATTGCCACAACTACTGCTGCTGCTGCTACTGCTAGAACTACTACTATAATTACTAGTATTGCTTCTTCTACTGTTACTGCGATTATAACTAGTACTATTACTACTACTACTACTTCTACTAGTACTCCCATCACTACTACTGCTACTTCTAGTACAACAACTACAACTACTGTTACCACTACTACTACTACTACTACTACTTCAACTACCACTACTACTACTATTACCTCTACTAGCACTACTACTGCGACCACTACTACTACTACAACTACCACTGCTACTACTACTACTCCTACTCCAACTCCTAATCCTACTACTACCACTACTACAACAACAACAACTACTACTACTACACCAATAACTACTACTAATAATACTCCAACTACTACACTGCCACTACTGGTGCTACTGCTCCTGCTCCTACTACTACAACTCCTATTTCTACTACTACTACTACTACTCTTGCTGCTATTGCTGCTGCTACAGCTTGCTACTACTCCGACTAGCACTATTACTACTACTAGTACTACTTGTACTAGTATTACTTCTCCTTCTCCTACTACTACAGCTATTATTACTACAACTACTGTTACTTCTGCTGCCATTGCTACTTCTACAACAACAACAACAACAACTACCTCTACTAGTACTACTGTTACTTCTACTATTTCTGTTACTATATTTGCGACTACTACAACTGCAACTACTACTACTACTTTCACTACTACTACTACTACTGTAGCTACTACTACTACAACTACTACTACTACTACTCCTACTACTACTACTTCTGCTTCTTCTACTTCAACTACTGCTCCGACAACTGCTTCAACTACTACTACAGCTATTACTGCAACTTTTACAACTACTACTACAACTGCTGCTACAACTTCCACTTCTGCTACTACTTTTGCAATTGCTACCACTACTACTACCACTAATATTGCTACGGCTACCACCACCACCGCTACCATTACTACTACTACCACTATTAAAGCTACCACCACCACTACTACTAATACTATTTCTTCCACTGCTACTACTACTATCAGAACCACTGCTGCTACTACTATTACTACCACCACTACTACTACAACCACCACTACTACTGCCATTACTACTACTACTAACACTACAGCTACTTACACTACTACTACTACTACTTCTACTAGTACTACTACTACTTCTACTACTACCACTACTGTTGCTGCTACTATGGCTATTACTAGTACTGCCATTGCTACTACTACTACTACTACTACTTTGACTACTTCTACAACTACTACCTCTACTCCTACTCCTACTAATACTACTATTACTACTACCACTTCTTCTACTTCTACAGCAACTTCTTCTACTACTCCTGCAACTACTACAACTACTACTCTCAGTGCTACTACTACTACTAGTACTGCTACAACTATTACCACTGTTACTACTACTACTTCTACTGCTACTCCTACTACTACTCCTATTATTACTACTACTACTACTACAAGAACAACTACTACTACTACTGCTGCTGCTACGACTACTACTACTACTACTACAAGAACACCAACAACAACCTCTACTACTACGACTACCAAAGTTACTAGTACTACTACTACTAGCACCATAACTACTACCGCAACTACTACTACTACTAGTACTACCACTACTACTACTAGTACAACCACTACTACTACTACTTCAACAACTACTACTACTTCTACTTCTTCTACTACTACTACTATTACATTGTTGCTGCTACTACTACTACTTCTACTACTACAACTACTAATACTTCTTTGACTACTGCCACTGCTACAACTGCTACTTCTACTACTACTAAAGCGACTACAACAACTCCTGCTACTACTATGATTATGACTATTACTACTACTACTACACTCCTACTACCACTATATATGTTACTAATACTACTAATACTACTACAACTGTCACTACTTCTACTACCAAAACTGCAACTACTACTATTACTACCACAACTATTACTATTACTAACACTAATACAACTCATACTACTACTCCTACTACTACCACCCCTACTTCTACTCAATTACTTCTACTACTACGAATACTATTAATACTTCAGCTACTACTACTACTGCAACTACTACTACAATAACAACAACAACAACAACAACAACAACTACTACTACTACTACTACTACTACTACTTCTCCTGCTGCTGCTACAATTACTAAAACAGTACAACTACAACAACTACTAATACTAATACAACACTACTACATCTACTACTACTACTACGGCTACTGCTGCTATTACTTCCACTATTGCTACGACTGCTACTGCTCTTACTTATAATGCTACTAATACTTCTACTATTGCAATAACTGCAACTACTGTTACTACTACAACTGCTACTACTACAATTGCTACTGCTACTAGTATTACTACTGCCACTACCACCACTACTACTACTACTATTGCTCCTATTATTACTACTACTACTGTTGCTGCTACTACTACTATGCTTGCTCCTACTACTATTGTTGGTACTGCAGCTTCTGCTAGTACTTCTACTACTACTACTGCTACTACTGCTACTTCTACTTCTACAGCTACTATGACTATATCTATTATAGCTTCTACTACTATTACAATAACTGCTATTATTACTACTACTTCTACTACAACTGTTACTACTATTGTTGCTACTACCACCACTATGACTACCACAACTACTATCACTACTACTACTACTAGTACTACTCTTGTTGCTGCTACTACCACAAATACAACTTATGCTGCGGCTACTGCTGCAACTGCTAGTACTACTGCTTCAACTATTGCTGCTACTTATACTACTATTACTTCCGCAGAAACAACAACTACAATTACTACTGCAACTACTACAACAACTTCTGCTACTAGTACTACTTCTACTACTGCTGCTACTACTACTATTACTGCTACTTCTACTACTACTAGTACTACTAGTACTAGTACTACTACTACCTTTGCTACTGCTGCAACTATAGCTACAATGACTACTACTACTGTTGCTATTGCTATTACTACTACTATTGCTGCTGGTGATGCCGTTACTACTATTGGTACTATAACTATAGTTGTTGTGACTACTACTATACTACTGCTACTACCACCACTACTACGACTGCTACTAATACTACTACTACTACTACAATAGTAATAACTACTTCTTCTACTACAACTACTAATACTATGGCTAATATTGATTCTATTGCTACTGCTACTCTGACTACTACTTTTATTACGACTACAACTATGGCTACAATGACAAATGTTACTGCTACTATTGCTTCTACTACTATTGCTACTATAGCTACTACTGCTACTATTATTACAACACTACTACTACTGCTGGCGCTATCGCTACAACTTGTGCTACTACCACTATAGTTGTTGCGACTACTGCTACTACTACTATTGCAGTTCTTGAAACCACTATTACTACTACTGCAACTACTAATGCTGCTATTACGACTACGACTAATATGGCTAAAGTTACTACTACTACTACTAGTAGTATTGGTGTTGCTGATACTACTGCTACTACTCCTATTGCTTATCGAACTACTACTACTGCTGCTACTGTTACATGTACTACAGCTACAAGTACTACTGCTGCTGCTGCTGCTACTACTACAGTTGTTGTTGTTGCTCCTAATTCAACTACTACTACGAATTCTCATACTACTAATACAATTGATACTACTACCACTACTACTCCTACTGTTGCTGCTGCTGATGCTGCTACTAATACTATTACAACTACTATTCCTTCTACTACTACTATGACAACTACTACTGCTGCTACTACGACTGCTACGACGGTTGCTGCAACTAGTACTGCAACTATTACAACTACAACTGCTGCTGCGGCTACTACTACTAATACTGTTACTAGTACTACTACTACTACTACTATTCCACATCTGCTACTACCACTACTATTACAACTACGACTACTGCTGCTGTTACTGTTGCTACTGCTACTACTACGACTACTATTGTTGTTGCTACGACTGTTGCCGCTGCTACTACAACTACCAATGCAGCAACTACATCTACTATTGATACTACTGCTACTTTCGTTGTTGCTGCTATAACTGCTACTACTACTAGTACTGCTGGTACTACTGGTACTACTGGTACTACTTCTATTCCTATTACGAAAACTACTACTACTACTACTACTACTACTACTGTTGCTACAACTAGTAATACTAGTATTGCTACTACTACTACAATTGCTGCTAAAATTACTACTACTATATTGCTGCTGCTGCTACTCTACCACAACTACGACTACTACAGCTACTCTAGTTACTACTACTGCTGC
This sequence comes from Trichopus zeylanicus subsp. travancoricus, assembly GCA_005019695.1. NCBI lineage: Eukaryota > Viridiplantae > Streptophyta > Magnoliopsida > Dioscoreales > Dioscoreaceae > Trichopus > Trichopus zeylanicus. Next base: position 40,067 of record RXID01001308.1, on the reverse strand, counting down.
TGCTATTACTGCTACAACTACCACTACTAGAACACAGCTACTACTGCTGCTGTTGCCGCTACTAGTAGTGCTACTACAGCAACTGTAGCTACTACTGCTAGCACTGCTAGTACTACCACTACGACCGCTACTACTACTACTGCTGCTGCTGCTACTACAACTATTGCAACTACTACTCGTGGTACAACTACTGCTACTACGGTAGCAGCTAATATTACCACTAGTGTGGCAATTAATACTACTCCAACTACTATGACTACTACCTCTACTAGTACTACTACTATAACAACAACTACTGCTACTACTACAACAACTACAACTATAGCTGCTACTGCTGCTGTCGCTCTTGCTACTACTACTAGTACTACTACTATTGCTTCTCCTACTACTTCTACTACAACTGCTACTACTAGTGCAACTGAATTGCTACTACTTCTCGCACTACTTCTACTGCTGCTACTACAACTACTGCTACCACCACCAGTACAATTACAGTTACTACTACAACAACAACAACAACTACTACTACTACTACTCCTACTACTTCTACTAATACAGCAGCTGCTGCTACTGCTACGGCTACTACTATTACTACTACTGCTACTACTATTACCACAACAACTACTGATACTGCTGCAACTATTGCAATTGCTACTACTACTAATACTACTGCTGCTGCTACTACTATTAATCCAACAACCACTACTGCTGTAGCTACTACTACTAATCCAACAACTACTACTAGTAGTAATACTAATACTAATGCAACTGCTGCTGCTACTACTACTACTGTTACTGCTTCTACTACTACTTCCACTACTAGTACTGTAATTACTACTACTATGACTACTGTTACTACTACTTCTACTGCTACTTCTACAGCTACAATGACTACAACTACTGCTACCACTACTACGGCTACTGCTACTATGAATACAACTACTACTACCACTACTACTACAACTACTACTACTACTACCATCGCTACCGATGCTGCTATTTCTACCACTACTACTACTACCACTACTACTGCTGCTGCTGCGACTATTACTACTACTACTACTACTACTACTACTTCTGCTATACTTACTACTACCACTATTTCTACTATTGCTGCTAATACTACTACACTACTGCTACTACTAGTACTACTAATACAACACTGCTTCTACTGCTCCTATTGCCGCTACTACTAGTGCTACTAGAACTATGGTTCTTGCGACTACTGCGACTATTGCCACAACAACTACTACTACTGCTCCTACTACCCATGCTATAACAACAACAACTACTGCTGCTACTACTACTACTACTACTATAGCTATTACTAATATTACTGCTACTAATGCTGCTATTGTTGCTACTATTGCTACTGATAGTGCTAATACAACAACTCTTGCTTCTACTACTTGTACTATTAATAGGCCACAACTACTAGTACTACTACTGCTGCAACCACCCCTGCTACAAGAACTACTTCTACTACTACTGCTGCAACCACTAAAACCACAACTACGACAACAACTACCATAAGTACTACAACTACTACTACTTCTACTACTTCTACTACTATATCTACTAGTACTTCGAACATACATACTGCAAATACTACTACTAATAGTACTTCTACCATTACTACTACTACTACTACTACTACTAGTACTTGTACTACTACTGCTACGACTAGTAACACGACTAAAACTAATACAATTACTACTCCTCTACTACTTCTCCTACTAGTACTGTTACTCGTGCTACTACTACTGCTGCTGCTGCTAAAACTACCACAACTATAGCTACCACTACAACTACTGCTGCCACTACTATGACTGTTACTACTAGTATTACTATTTCTACTACAACTACAACAACAACTACTACTATTACAATTACTAATACTACTACAATTGCTGCTAAAGTTACTACTACAACAACAACAACTACCTCTACTACTACTACTACGACTACTATTGTTGCTATAGATACTATTACTACTACTTCTAATGTTACTACAACTGCTACTTCTGCTAATACTACAAATGCTACTACTAGGGCTGTTGCCACTACTACTAGTGCTACAACAACTACAGTTGTTGTGACTACTACTACTAATATTACTACTGCTGCTGTTGCCTCTACTACTGCTACTATTACTAGTACTACTATACTTGCAATACAAACTACATCTACTACTACTGCTAACAACTTAAAACAACTACTACTACTACTACTACTACTACTACTACTACTCACTACTACTACTACTACTCACTAACTACTACTACTACTCCTCCACTATACTTAATTACTACTACTACACTACTTACTACTACTCCTCCTACTACTACTACTTACTATATACTTACTTAATACTACTACGATACTACTACTACTATTGCTACTACTATACTACTACTTACTACTACTCCTACTACCTACTACTACTACTACTACTACTACGACCATAATAGCAACATACTACTACTACTACACTCCCCACTTTATCTTACTACTACTACTATTACTACTACTAATACTATGTTTTGCCGCTGCTACTACTACTACTACTACTACTATTACTCCTACTACTACTGCTACTACTACAACTACTACTAATACAACTACTGCAAATACTACTATTACTAATAGTACTTCTAATGTTACTACTACTACTATTAATATTACTACTACTATTATTACTACTACTACTGTTGCTACTACTACTACTGTGACTACTACTACTACTACTAGTATGAACACTACTACTACTATTACAACTACCACTCCTATTGCTAATATTACTACTACTGTGGCTACCACTATTGCTCTTTATACCATTGCTACTACTACCATGGGTACAACTACTTCTACTCCTACTCCTAATACTACTCCTACTTCTACAACTACTCCGACTACTACTACTACTTCTCCAACTACTACTACTAGTTCTACAACTGCTACCACTACTACTACTACAATTACTAATGCTACTACTATTACCTCTACTGCTACTACTACTACTATGCCTACTACTACAACTACTCCTCCAAGTGCTACTACTACTACTACTATCACTACTCTACTACTACTACTACAACAACAACAACTACTACTACTATTATTACTATTGCTACACCTACTCCTATTACTACTACTACTGCTACTACTACTACTTCTACTACGACAACTACTATTACTAGTTCTAATAATACTACTACTACTACTTACATTATAACTACGACTGCTACTACAACTACTACTAATTCTACTACTACTTCCACAACTGTTGCTATTCCTCTTACTGCTACAATTACTTGCACTACTATTGTTGCTACTACTACTACTGCTACTACTTCCACTACAACTACTACTGCCACAACTATCGCTACTACTACTATTTCTCATACAACAATGACTACTACTACTACTACTACTACTACTACTACTACTACTAATAATACTACAAAACAAACTACTAGTACCGAACTTATTAGGCCCATTGCTATTATTACTCCTCTACTGTCTACTGGCAAACTCTACCTCTTCAATCTACTGCTTATACTACCACTACTTATATTGCTACTAACTACTGCTTCTGCTACTACAACAAAACTCCTACTACAACTACCATACTACTACAATTACTAATATCGCTACTGCTGCAACTATCTACTACCAATGATCATATTGCTATTGCTACTACTGTTACGGACTGGTACTTACTGGATATTGTTGAACTTGCAACTATGACTCCTCCTTCTAATGCTACTACTACTAACACTCTAGCAAAAACTACTTGCTGGTACCACAAAAACTAATCCAACTGCTACTACTACTATTACTATTACTACTACTGCAGCTACTGCTGCTCCTCCTCCTAGTACAACTACTACTACTCCTACTACTACTATTACTACTACAACAACAACAACAACTACTACTACTATGCCTACTACAACAACTACTACTGATGCTACTACTACTACTACTACTACTACTACTACTACTACGACTACTGGTTCTACTACTATAGCTACAACTACTACAACTACAACTACTACACCATTACTACTACTAATGCTACTGCTACTACACTGCTACTACAACTACTACTTCTAGTACTACTTCTACTCCTATAACTACTACTATTACTATTGCTACAACTTCTACTACTGCTGCCACAAGTACTGCTACTACTATTACTACCGCTACTAATGCTGCTACTATTTCTACTACTACTACTACTACTTCTACTACTTCTAGTCCTACTACTTCCCTTACAACTACTACTACTATGACAATTGCTTCTACTACAATAACAACTACTACTATTACTATTGCTGCTACTGCTCCTACTCTTTATTCAACAACTACTACTACTAGTACTACTACTAACGCTACCAATACAACTACTAATACAACTGCTCATACTACTTTTACTATTAGTGCACTACTACACTACTACTGCTACTACTTTTGTTACAATTACTTCTACTACTACTGTTACTACTACTGCTGCTATTCTACTACTACTGTAACTACTTTTACTATTACAGCTATTTCTACTACTGCTACTACTCTTGCTACTTGTACTATAACAGCTATAACTACTTCTGTTACTATTATTATTATTGCTACTGTTATGACAACTACTCCTAGTACTACTGCTGCTACTACTGCAACTACTACTGCAACTACTACTGCTACTGCTAGTACTAACACTATTGTATTGCTACAACTGCAACTACTATAACAACAACAACTACTACTCCTAAAACCACTACTTCTGTTACTACTACTACAACTACTGCTGCTACTACTGCTAGTTATGCTACTGCTACTGCTACAGCTGCTAATACTACTGCTGCCACTACTACTACTGCTACTACTTCTTCTCCTACGGTTACTACTGCTACTACTACTGCTATTGTTGCTACAACTACTTTTACTACTACCACAGCTACGGCTAGTACAACTACTACTACTGTAATTGTTTCTGCTCCTATTACTACTACTAGAGCTACTCCTACTACTACTTTTGTTTCTGTTACAACTGCTACTACTTTTGCCATTTTTACTACTACTATTATTACTTCTTCTAACACTGCTGCCGCAACTACTGCTGCTGCTACTGCAAGAATGACTACTATTACTACTCCTATACCAACCACTACTTTTGCTACTGCTACTACAGTAGCTACTACCTCTCCTACTATGGCTGCTACTACTATTACTACTGCTATACTAAAGCTATTGCTACCGCAACTCATCCTACTATAGCTAATAATGATATAGCCACAACTACTACTACTGTTACTACTAGTGCTACTACTATTACTACTACTATAGTTGCTGCTACTACAACTGATAAGACTACTACTACTTTTGCTTCTACTACAGCTATTGCTACTACTACTGCTGTTGCTGCTGCTACTGCTACTAATTCTACTATTACCAGTATTATTATTCGTACTAATGCTGCTAGTACTCCTCCTCCTCCTACTATTTCTAATACTACTGCTATTGCTACTGTTACTACATCTTCTACTTCTGCTACTCCTACTACTATTACCATTGTTGCTGCTACTACTTCTACTACTACTACAACTAATACTACTCCTACTACTACTGCTACGGCTACTACTACTATTACTGCTTCTTCTACTATTACTACTACTAATGCTACTCCGACTATCACTGCTATTTCTCCTACTACAACTACTGCTACTACTACCACCACCACCACTACTGCTACTGCTATTTCAACTACTATTACTGCTATTACTACTACTTCTACTACAATTGCTACTACTACTGCTACTGATACTCCTACTACTTTTAATGCAACTACTACTACTACTACCTCTACTATGACAGCTGCTATTACTTCTACTAAACTAATACTACTACTGCTACTGCATCTACTACTACTAACACAACTACTGCAACTGCTACTCCTACTCCTACTGCTACTGCTACTACTACTACCACTAATGCTGTAGGCACTATTGCTATTGCTGCTACTACAACTGCTAGTACTACTCCAACTACCACTACTCCTACTGCTACTACTATGCTTGCTACTATTGCTGTTGCTTTGCTACTAGTACTCTACTACTACCACCACTACTACTACTATTGTTGCCGCTACTAGTCCTACTGCTACTCCTACTACAAGTACTACTATTACTACTAAACTACAACTAATACTGCTATATGAATAGTTGTTGCTGCTACTGCTACTACTACTGCTCGTATTACTACCTCTGCTACTATAGATAGTGCCACTATTACAACTTCTGCTAATAGTTCTACTACTACAACTATTACTATTACTATCACTACTACTACTACTTCAACTGCTACTATTACTGCTACTAGTACTACTACAACTACTATTGCTACTACACAACAACAACTATTGCTACAAAAATTGCTGCTACTACTGCTACTTCCGCTACTACTGCAACTACAGCAACTATTACTACTACTTATACTTCTGCTGCTACCACCACTCCTACTACTCCGCCTCCTGCTACTACTACTACAACTACTCCTACTGCTACTACTACACTACCATTACTACTACTATTGCTACTATTCTTACTGCAACTCCTAGAACTCCTACTACTATTACTGCTCCAATAATTATTACTCCTCCTACTACTACTGCTACAGCTACAAGAACTACGACTGCGACTCCTACTATGACTATTACTACTGTCGCTACTGCTGCTGCTGCTACAATGAATACTACTACTAATACTACTACTACTACTACTACTATTACTACTACTACTACTACTTCTACTATTACTACTACTCTTACTAGTACTCCTACTACTACTATGACTACCTCTGCTACTAGTACTACAACTTCCATTGCCCCAGCTACTACTACTACTATGATACTACAACTACTACAACTACAGCTAATACTACTACCACTAGAATTGCAACTATTACAGTTGCTACTACATCTTCGACCACAACTAGTACTAGTACTACTACACTACTACTGCAAGTACTTTGAGAGCACTAATACCACTCCTAGAACTACAACTATTACTACTACCAATACAACTACTACTGCTACTACTCCAATTGCTATTGCTACAACTCTTACTATGACAACTACAACTCCAATTGCTATTACTACTTTTCCTAGTACTACTGCTACTACTTCCACTACTTCTACAGCTACTAATACTCCTACTATGACTACTTCTACTCCTACTACAAATACTACTACTACTTCAACTACCAGTGCTACTACTACTCGTACTACTACTACAGCTACTACTACTACTGCAACTACTACTACTACCACTACTTCTGCTACTACTACTATTAGTAGTGCTACTGCTACTCCTATTACAACTAGTTTAATGGATATCACTACTACCACTACTGCTACACCTAAGATGACTACTGCTACAACTTCTACAAATGCAACTACTACTGTTACTACTACTTGTACTTTTGCTACTACTAGTTCTACAACTACTGGTAATACTACTGCTACTACTATTGCAACTACTACTACAGTTACTGCTTCTACTACTACTATTAGCACGACAGCTATTGCTACTACTACTATGACTACTACTTCTAAAACTACTACTACTCAAACAAATACTACTACTACTACTACTATTGCTCCTTCTACAACTGCTATTAGTACAACTACTACTACTATTACACTTCATCTAATACCGCTACTGCTACTGCTACTACCACCACCACTACTACTACAACTACTTCTATTGCTACCCCCACTACTACTGCTGCTACTGCTACTACCATCCCTACTACGACTTCTACTACTATCGTTACTCCTACTACTTCTACTGCTACTCCTACTAGTACTACTCTTGCTGTTGCTACTACTATTTCTGCTACTATTATACTACTGCTACTACTGTTACTACTGTCGTTGCTACTACTACTCCGACTATTATTGCTGCTACTCCAATTACAGGTGTTGCTACTACAACTACTACTATACTGCTGCTGCTACTCCTAGTACTAATGCTTCTACTTCTACTACTACTACTACCGCTACTACCGCAGCTACTACTACTTTGACTTCTATTAAAACTACTACTTCTACTACTACTACTACTATCCCTACTATTGCACCTACTAATACTACTACTGCTACTATGACTACTACTACAACTACTACTGCTGTTGCTTATGCTGTTGCTGCTACTACTACTATTACTACTACTACTACTACTACTTCTACTACTACTACGAATAATTGCTATTGCATCTATTACTACGAATCTTGCTGCTACTGCTACTAATAATACATAGCTATTGCATCTACAACCACTAGTACTACAACCACTGCTACTTCTGCTACAACTACTACTGCAAGTACTTCTACTACAACTACTACTGCAAGTACTTCTTCTACTACTATTGCGACTCTGGCAAATTCTACAGCTGCAACTACTAGTACTGTTGCTGCTGCTACTACTACTACTACTATTACTACTACTAATACTACTACTACCACTTCCACAATATTACTAGTACTACTACTGCTCCTACAACATTTACTACTACTACCGCTATGTCTGCTCCAACTACTACTCTGCTACTACAGCTACTATGGCCACTACTCCTACTACTAATACTGCTACTTCAGCTACTGCTTCTTCAACTACCACTAACACAACAACAACTACTACTACATCTACTATAGTTACTGGTACTACGACTACTACAATAACAACAACAACAACAACAACAACTACTACTACTACAACTGCTACTACTGCTACTACTACTACTACTGCTACTACTACTACTACTCCTACTCCTATTACTACTCCTAATACTACTATTGCTACTACTACTACTACTACTGCTGCAGCTACTACTACTAATACTACAACTACAGTTGCTAGTACTACTACTACTACAACTACTACTACCTCTACTACAACTGCTATTGCTACTAGCACTGCTATAGCTACTTCTCCTACTACATCTACTGCAACTGCTAACCCAACTACTACTTCAACTACTACTACAATTGCTACTACTACAACAACTACTACTACTATTACTTCTGCTATTGTTGCTACTCGTAATACTAATACTACTACTACTAGAACAACTACTAGTGCTCCTAGTACTGCTATGACTATTACTACTGTTGCTACTGCTACTACTACTCCGAGTACTACTACTACTTCTGCTATTACTAGTAGTGCTAGTGCTGCTGCTACTCCTATTACAACTACCTCAACGACTACCATTACTACTGCTACGTCTACGACTAAGATGACTACTACTACTACTACTACTACTACTACTTCTGCTACTTTGGCTATAATTGCCACAAATGCAACTTTGGCTATAATTGCCACAAATGCAACTACTACTATTACTACTAGTTCAACTTCAGCTAGAATTGCTTCTACTACTACAATTGCTACTATTGCTACTACTACTGCAACTACTACTGCTATTGCTTCCACTACTACTATTTGTACTACTGTTACTACTACTACTCCGGCTGCTACAACTACTATGACTACAACTTCTAAAAATATTGCTACTGATACAAATACAGCTGCTACGAGAACTATTGCTATAACTACTACCACAGTCAATTCTTGTTCAAATACCGCTATTGCTACTGCTACTACCACTACTGCAAGTCCCACTCCTACTGCTACTACTGCAAGTCCTACTTTTGTAGCTACTACTGCTACTACATCTACTACTACTCCTACTGTTGCTACTGCGACTGCTACTACGACTTCTACTACTATCGCTATTCCTATGGCTACTACTGCTACTCCTACCAGTACCACTACTGCTGTTGCTGCTACTTCTGCTTCTACTGCTACTACTGCTACTACTACTGCAACTAATACGATTGCTAGTACTCCTCCTACTACTACTACTACTACTGCTACTACAACAACTACAACCACTACTACTATTCCAACAACTACTACACTAATGTTACTGCTACTACTACTACTCCTACTTCTATTGTTCCTATTACTATTACATGCATAGCTACTATTGTCGCTACTGCTACTTGTAGTACTACAAATGCTTCTACTAGTACTACTGCTGCTGCTGCTACTTCTAACTCTACTACTATGACTACTACAACTACTACTGATGCTGCTACTCCTACTATTACTACTGCCACTACTACAGCTACAGCTACTACTACTACCACCACCACTACCACTACCACTACTAGTACTAACACAGCTGCTACTACTACTATGACTACTAATACCACTTCTACTGCTAATGCTGCTACTATTACGACAATTATTACTATTACTAATACCACCACTACTGCTACTACTACTATTACAACTATTACTACTGCTACTACTGCCACTGATGCTGCCACTGCTACTACTACTACTACTACCACAGCTACTACAACTACTATTACGACTACCGCTACTACTACTACTTCTACTACAACTGCTATTTCGAATATTGCTACTACTGTTACAGCTCTTGCTACTACTACAGCTGCTACTACTACTACTGCTACAACTACTAGTACTACTTTTAATGCTACTACTACTAATATTACTCATGCTATTGCTACTACTTCTGCTACTACTTCTACATTTCCTACGACTATATCTACAGCTACTACTTCTGTTACAACTACTGCTGCTACTGCTACTATTACTGCTACTACAACTACGGCTTCTACAGCTACTTCTGCTAATACTAATGCTACTTCTGCAACTACTAGTGCTAGTACTATCACACCTGCTACTACTACTACTATTGATACTCCTACTACTTCTGCAACAACTACTACTTTTATGGCTACTGCGGCTACTCTTGGTGCTACTACTACTACCGCAACCACAACTGCTACTACTACTACTACTGCTACTACTCCATGGCTACTACGGCTGCTTTTACAACAACAACAACAACAAAAACTACTACTACTACTACTACCACCACCACCACCACCACCAACACTACTACTACTACCACCACCACCACCACCACTTCTACTACTACTACTACAACAACCACAACAATAACAACTACCACCACTTTTTCTACTATTACAACTACAACTACCACTATAAATACTACTACTAATACTAATAAAACACCAGCTACTACTACTACCAGTATTACCGCTACAACAACAACTACTATTACTATTTCAACTACTACAACTACTATTACTATTTCAACTACTACAACTACTACCTCCACCACTATAACTATTGCTACTGCAACTGCTACTACTACTACTACTACTACTACTACTTCTACTGCTGCTATTGCTAATATTACCATTACAATAACAAAAACAACAACAGCAATGACTACTAATACTACTACTACTACTACAACTACTATTGCTGATACTACTATTGCTGCTAATACTATGACCTCTACCACTACTTTAGCTACTAATATTACTACTAGTGCTACTGCTACTGCTTCTCAAACTTCTACTACCTCTGCTACTACAACTGCTACTAACACTAGCACTACTACAGCAACTCCTACTATGGCTACTACTACTACTACTATGACTAATACAACAACAACTGTTGTTGCAAGTACTACAGCTAGTCCCACCATAACTACAACAGCTAGTACTATTTCTGCTACTACTAATATTACTACTACTACTACTACTACCACCACCACAATTGCTACAACTCCTGCTACAACCACTACTACTTTGACTACTATTGCTATTATTACTACTAGTACTATTACTGCCACTACTGCATTGACTGCTACAACCACTACTACTTCTACTATGGCTACTATGGCTACTTCTGCTACCACTACTATGACTACTACTACTATTACTACTACTACTACTACTATTATTACTACTGCTACTACTGTTGCTGCTACTACTACTACTAGTACTACCAAAACTATACTACTTGTGCTACTGCTACTATAGCTACTACTGCCGTAACTTCCACAACTACTACTACTGCTACACTACTACTGCTGCTGCTGCTGCTACTACTACTAGTACTACTACTACTACTACTACTACTAATGCGAGTACAACAACTACTACTGCTATTGCTACTACAACAACTATTGCTATTACTGCTGCTGCTGTTACTACTACTACAGCTACTATTACTACAACAACTATTGCTATCACTGCTGTTGCTACTACTACTACTGCCAAAACTAATACTACTTCTGTCACTACTACTACCACTGCTACTACTGCTGCTACTACAATTATTGCTACTACTACTGCTGCTGCTGTTGTAGCTACTACTATTGCTATTACTGCTACAACTGCTACTAGTACTGCTACTACTAATACTGCTGCTTCTACTACCACCACTACTATTTCTACTACTACTACTTGTGGTACTAATACTATTACAACAACAACTACTACTACTACAACTGTGGCTGCGACTGCTGCAACTATTACTATTGTGACTACCACTACTAGTATTATTACTTCCACTACTACAACAAGTACTACTATTGCTTCTTCTACTACTGCTACAACTGCTGCTGCTGCTACTACCATCACTACTATTACTACTACTACTGCTCCAACTAGTAATGCTACAGCCACTACTATAACTACTATTGTTGCTACTATTAGTACTCTACTATTCCTACTCCTACTACTACTTCTACTATTACTGTTCCTACTACTAGTACTCCTTCTACTATTACTAATACAACTGCAATTATTTTGACTAATAATACTCCTGCTACAACTGCGACTACCACTACTTCAACTACTGCTACTACAACTGCTACTCCTGCTACTACTACTACTACTGCCGCAATAACTACTACAACAACTGCTGCTGCTACTACTGCTACTCCAACTACTAAGACTACTACTACTACTACTTCTACTAATATCGGTCCAACTACTACTACTACTACTGTTACTATTACTCCTACTACTACGGCTACTACTACAACTACTACTACCACTCCAACTACTTCTACTATTGCTACCCCTACTACTTCGGCTCAAGCTACTACAACTACTACTCCTACTACTACTACTACTACTACCACCACTAATGCGACTACTAATACTCCAACCACTACTACTACTCCTATTACTTCTACTAATACTACTGGTGTTGTTACTCCTACTACTACTACTGCTGCTGCTACTACTTCTACTCTGACTACTATGACTGTTGCTACTACTACTTCTACTAATATCACTCCAACCGCTGCTACAACTGTTACCATTACTCCCACTACTGCTGCTACTACCACAACTGCTACTACTACTCCAACTACTTCTACTTCTACTACTTTGGCTCTTGCTACTACAACTACTGCTCCTACTACTACTACTACAACCTCAACTGCAACTACTAATACTCCAACTACTACTGCTACTCCTACTACTTCTACGAACACTACCGGTGTTGTTACTCCAACCACTACTATTGCTACTACTGCTGCTACTACACCTACTACAACTACTACTACTCCTACCACGCTGCTGTAGCTATTATTGATGCTACTACTACAACAACTACTATTACTTCTTCTATACTATGACTTTTGCTACAACTTGGACTACAACTATGGATGGTACAACTGCTACGGCTACTACTACTACAACTACTACAACTATTACTACTACTTCCACTACTACTGATGCTACTACTGCTACTTGTGCTCCAATTGCTACTTCTACTACAGATACAACTTCTACTACTTCTACTTCTACTTCAACTATAGCTACTACTTCTACTACGACTACTCCAACGACTACTACTGCTGCTACTACTTCTACTTCTACTTCTGCTACTACTTCAACATCAACTACTACTACTACAACTACTATTTCTGCTATTGCTATTGCTAATACTGCTACCACTCCTACCACAACAACTCCAACTCCTAATACGACTACTACTATTACTACTATTGCTATTGCTATTGCAATGACTACCAATACTACTACCACTATTACTGCAACTACTGCTACAACTACAACTCGTAGTACTGCCACTACTTCTACTTCTACTACACTACTATTACAACTACTACTAATATGGCTACTACTATTGCTACTGCTGCAACTACTACTACTCCTACTACTACTTCTACGACTACAACTACTCCTGTTCCAACTACTGTTGCTGCTGCGGCTACTACTACAACCACTACTACTACTACTACTGCTACGACTACAACTACTACTATTGCTAATAATACTCCAACTACTATTGCAAATACTAACTACTAGTCCTTCTACTCCCACAACTGCTACTACTACTACTATTATTGCTACTACCACTACTACTATGACTACTATTACTACTACAATTGCTACTTACTACTATTGCTACTGCCACCACTACAACTGCTAGTGATACTACTACTGCTACTGCTACCAAAGTTGCTGCCATAACTGCTACTACTACTACTACTGCTGCTGCTTCTACTGCTACTACAACTAGTACTGCTACTACTACTACAACTATAACTACTATTACTCCTACTACTAGTACCACCACCACCATCACCACTACTACTGCTACTCTTGCTCCTACTACAACTACTACTACTACTAGTACTAGTTGTAGTAGCAGTAGTTGTTGTTGTAGTAGCAATAGTAGCAGTTGTACTTGTGGTAGTAGTAGTAGTAGTTCTTGTAGTAGTTGTAACAGTAGTAGAAGTAGTAGCTATAGTAGTAGTAGCAGTAGGAGTAGTAGTAGTAGAAGTGGTAGAAGTAGTAGTAGTTGTATTAGTTGAAGTAGTTGTAGTAGTAACACAAGTAGTAGTAGTAGTAGCAAGAGTAGTAGTAGTAGTAGGAGACGTTTAAGTTGTTGTAGTTGTAGCGGTAGTGGTTGCAGTAGTAGCAACAGTAGTAGAAGTTGTAGTTATACTAGCAGCAGCGGTAGGAGTATTCGTAGTAGTACTTATTGTCGTAGCAATATTAGAAATAGTAGTAGTAGTAGTAATAGTAGTAGCAGCAGCAGTAGTAGTAACAGTAGTAGCAGTAGTCGTAGTAACAGTAGTAGCAGTCGTAGCATTAGTTTGAGTGGTGGCAGTGGTAGAAGTAGTAGCAACAGTTGTAGTAGTGGTTGTAATAGCAGTAGTAGCATTAGTAGTCATAGTAGTAGTAGCAGCTACAGTAGTAGTAGCAATAGTAGTAGTAAGTGGAGAAATAGTAGAAGTAGCAATAGTTGCAGCAGTAGTAGACGCAGTAGTAGTAGCAGCAATTGCAGTAGTAGTAAGAGTAGTTGCAGTACTACTAGCAATAGTAGTAGTAGGGGAAGTTGTGATAGTAGCAGTACAAGTAGTAGTGCTAGTTGTAGCAGTTGGAGGAGGAGGAGCAGTAGCAGCTGTAGCAACAGCAATAGCAGTAGTAGTAGTAGTAGTAGGAGTAGTGGTAATAGTAGTAGTAGTAGTAGTAGTAGTAGTAGTAGTAGTAGCAGCAGTAATGCTTGTAATAGTAGTGGTTACTGTAGAAAGAGTAGGAGCAATAATAACAGAAGTTGTAGTAGCGATAGTAGTAGTTGTTGATGTAGCAGTTGCAAAAGTAGTAGTAGTGGTAGTAGTAGTAGTAAAAATGTTGTAGTACCAGCAGTATCAGCAGTAGTAGTAGGAGCAATAGCAGCAGAAGTAGCGGTAGTAGTGGCAAAAGTAGTAGCAAAAGTAGTAGTAGTGGAAGTAATGGTAGTAGTAGTAGTAGTAGTAGTAGTAGCTCTAGCAATAGTAGTTGTAGTAGGAGCACAAGCAGTAATAGTAGGAGTAGCAGTAGTTGTGGAAATAGAAGCAGTAGTAGGAGTAGCAGTGGTACTAGTAGCAGTAGCTGTAGTAGTAGGGGAAATAGTTGTTGTGGTAGTAGTAGTAGTCGCAGTAGCAATGGCAAAAGTAGCAATAGTAGTAGTTGTTATTGTTGTAAGAGTACTTGTAGAAGTAGTAGTAGCAGCAGTAGTAGCAATAGTAGTAGTTGTTGTAGGAGTAGTTGCAGTAGTTGTACTAGCATTTGTAGTAGTAGGATTAGTAGTAGTAGCTGTACTGGGAGTAGGAATAGATATAGTATTAGTAGCAGTAGCATTTGTAGTTATAGTAGGTGTTGTAGTAGTTCTTGGTGTAGTAGTCGTACTTGTAGTAGTAGGAACAGTAGTCATAGTTGAAGTAGTAGCAGTAGTAGTAGTAGTAGTAGTAATAGTAGTAGTTTTAGCTGTAGTAGTAGTTGTTGTTGTAGCAGTAGTAGTTGTAATAGTTGTAGTGGTAGTAGTACTAGTAGTATTAGTACTAGTTTTTGTTGTAGTAGTTGTCCTAGTAGTAGAAGTAGTGTAATAGTCATAGTAGTAGTAGCAGTAGCAGCGGCAGCAGCAACAACAATAGTAGTTGTAATAGTAGTAGAACTAGCTGCAGCAGTTGCTACAGTAGTAGTTATTATTGTTGTAGTAGTAGTTGCATTTGTAGTAGTAATAGTAGTAGTAGTATATGCAATGACAACAGAAGTAGAAGTAATAGTATGAGTTATACTAGTAGCAGAAGTAGTAGTAGCAGTAGTTGTTGGAGTAGTACTTGTTGAAATAGTGGTAGTAGTAGTTGTTGTTGTAGTAGTAGTAATAGTAGTAGTAGTCGTAATTGGAGTAGTAGTTGTTCGAGTAGTACTAATAATAGGAGTTGGAAGTAGTACAGGTAGCAGTCATAGTAGCACTAGTAGTCGTGGTGGTAATAGAAGTAGTAGTAGTGGTGGTGGTGGTGGTGATAATAGAAGTAGTAGTAGTAGTAGCGGAAGGAGTTGTAGTTGTAGTAGTAGTAGTATTAGTAGTAGTAACGATACTAGTAGGTATAGTAGTTGTAGTAGTAGTAATAGTTAATGTAGTAGCAGTAGTAGTAGCAGTAGAAGTGATAGTAGTAGTTGTGGGAGTATAAGTGGTAGTAGTAGTAGCTATAGGAATAGTAGTAGTAGCAGCACAAGTAGGAGTAGGAGTAGTAGTAGTAATTCAACTGCTACTGCTATTACTACTGCTGCTGCTGCTGCTGCTATCACTACTACTACAAGAACCACTGCTACTGCTTCTGCTACTAATACTAGTAGTAGTCACCATAGTAACAATAGTAGTAGTATTAGCAGTCGTAGCAGTAGTAGTAGCAACAGTAGTAATAGAACTAGGAGTAGTAGTAGTTGTAGCAGCAGTAGTAGTAGTAATAGTATTAGTAGTAGCGACAGTAGTATTAGTTGAAGTAGCAGTAGTAGTAGCAGCCGTCGAAATATTAGTATTTGCTACAGTAGTCCTAGTACTTCCACTGCTACTGCTACTTCAAAAACTACTACTACTATTACTACTATTGCTGCTACTACCTCAACTACTACTCCTAGTACTGCTACTATCAATACTACTACTGCTACTACTACAACTGATGCAACTAATGCTATTGCTACTACTACTACCACTATTGCTACTGCAGCTATGGATACAATTGCAACAACTACTACAATTGTTGCTACTACTGCTAGTACAACAACTGCTGCTGCTACTACTACAATGATTACTACAACAACCACTAATACTACTACCGCTATTGCAACTACTACTAGTAGTACTACTACTTCTCCTGCTACAAGTACCATAGCTACTACTGCTACTCCAACTAATACTACTACCACTAATACTATTACTTCTACTACTTGTATTACTATTACTACTACTACTTTTACTACTATTACTATCACTACTACTACTACTACTACTACCACTATTACTACTACTATTATTATTACTACTACTACTACAACTACTTCTAGTTCTATTACTACTTCTATTGCTACTACTACTACTGTTACTACTTGTATGATTATTGCTGCTACTGCAATAGCTACTACGATTTCTAATGGTACTATTGCTATCACTTCTTTTACGGCCACTACAACTACTACTGCTACAATAACTGCTGCTGCTACTATTACTTCCACTACTTTCACTATGACTATTACTATTGTTGCCACAACAATAACAACAACAACAACAACTACTACTGCTACCACTATTGCAACTGTTGATTTGACTACCATTAAAACTCCTACTGCTACTGCTACTACTTCTACTACTGCTGCTACTACTACTACTATTCCTATAACAACAACAACAACAATAACAACTATTGCTACTACGACTGCTACTACGAATATTACTACTAGAGCTTCAACTGCTTGTGCTACTACTATTACTACTGCTACCACCTCTGATACTACTACAACTGCAACTTCCAATACTATTGTTGCTACTACTACCACAACTACCTCTACTAATGCTACAATGAGTATTACTGCTACTGTTACTACTACACATATTTCTTCTTTCGCTACAACTTTACTGCCGCAAGTACTACTGCTGCTACTACTACCATTGCTGCAACTGCTACTACTACCACTTCAGCTACAGTGGCTACTACTGCTATGACTGCCACCACTACTACGACTGCTACTTTTGCTACCAATGCTTCTCCTAATACTACTAAAACTGCTGCTACTACAATAACTATTGCTACTTCTGCCACTAATGCTACTAGTACTATTACTGGTACAACTACTATTACTACTACAACCACTGCTAATACTACTATTACTACTACTACTAGTCGTACTACTACTCCTACTATTGCTACTATCACTACTACTATTGCTACTACAACTACTGCTGCAACTACTGCTGCTGCTACTACTACAACCACTAAAACTATTATAGTTGCTGCAACAACTACTACAACTACTACATTTGCTGCTATTACTGCTACTACTACTACTATTGTTGTTACTAGTACTACGACTGGTACAACAACTATTAATACTACCAACATCACTACTATTACTACCGCTACTACTACTACTTCTCCTAATATAATTATCACTGCAACTACTACTGCTACTCCAACTAATACTACTAATACTACTGCTGCTACTACTACTACTACTTCTACTTGTAGTTCTATTACTACTTCTACTACTGCTACTTCTACTGCTACTACGCTACGATTGCTGCTACTACTACTACTGCTACTAT
Organism: Trichopus zeylanicus subsp. travancoricus; assembly: GCA_005019695.1. Lineage (NCBI taxonomy): Eukaryota > Viridiplantae > Streptophyta > Magnoliopsida > Dioscoreales > Dioscoreaceae > Trichopus > Trichopus zeylanicus. The sequence continues at coordinate 21,024 of RXID01001308.1, read as the reverse complement.
AATTACCATTGCTACTACGCCTACCACTTCTTTGATAGCCACTATGACAACTATTGCTACAATAACTACTGCTGCTCCTATTACTTTTACAACTACTGCTACTACTGCTATTATTACTATAACAACAACAACAATAATAATTACTACTACTATTGCTACTACGGCCACTATTGCCACTACAAATTTGACTCCCACTAAAATTACTACTACTACTACTACTACTTCAACTACTACTATTACTTCAGCTACTATTGCTACAAGAACAACTACTACTGCTATAATGACTACTACCACTACTCCCAAAGCTACTTCTGCTATAGCTGTCGCTACAACAATTTCTACTAGTGCTACTACTACTATGACTGCTGCAACTACTCCTACTACTATTGCTGCTACTACTACTACAATGACTACTACTACTATTACTACTGCTACTGCTACTACTACTACTACTACCTCCACTACTATAACTACTGCTATAACTACTACACTACTACTACAACTACTTCTACACTACTACTACTACTATTGCTCATACTGCTACTACTACTACTACTGCTAGTACTGCTAATACTATTGCCGCTACTACTATACTACTACTAGTATAATCGCTTATACTACTACTCCTTATATGATGCCAACTACTACTACTATTATGAATAGTACTACAACTACTACTTCGATTCCTCATAATACAACACTACTGGTACGGCTAATGCTACTCTTACTACTACTGCTGTTGCTACCACTATTCGTACTCCAACTCCTGCTGCTACTACTACTACTACCACTACTGCTACTCTTACTACTCTTGTTATTGCTACTTCTACCACCACTCCAACTACTACTACTCCTAGTACCACTCCTACTCCAAGCCCTACGACTATTGCTGCTACTGCCATGGCTACTAGTACTGATAATACTACTACTATCACTACTACTACTACTTCCATGACAATTACTATTACTGCTGCTGTTGCTAATACATCTGCTACTACTACTGCTACTTTTGCTACTGCTGCTACTGCGACTACTACTATTGATCCTGCTTCTCCTGCTACTACTGCTATTATTGCTCCTATTGCTACTACAGCTATTACTTCTGTTCCTTCTGCTACTACAGCTACTACAGCTCCTACTACACCAACTTCTACTGATAATACTATTATTACTACTACTGCTACTACTGCTCCAATTGCAACTACTACTGTAACCAATGCTACTATTATTGCTACTACCTCCACTATGACTACTACAATTGCTGCTACTACTTCTATTACTACTAGTACTGCTACTGCTGCTGCTGCTACTACTACTACTACTACTCCTAGTACTGCTACTGCTACTACTACTACTCCTAGTACTGCTACTGCTACTGCGGCTGCTACTACCACTACTACTATTACCACGACTACAACTACTGCTACTACTACTACGACTCATGCTACAACTGCCACAATTGCACTATTACTACTACTACAACTATTACTACGACTACTAATACTAGAACTATAACAACAACAACTACTACTATTAAAAATACTACTACTACGACTACAACTACTTCTGCTATGACTACTACTACGAGTATTGCTGCTACTACTACTACTATTGCTGCTGCTGCTGCTACTGCTACTACAACCATTACTACTACCACTACTAATACTACTGCTACGACTACTACTACAACTACTCCTACAACTACTTCGATGACTACTACAACAACAACTCCTACAACTACTCTAATGACTACTAATACAACTACCTCTACCACTACTTCTCCTACTACAAGTATGACTTCTACTACTACTAGTGCTTCTGCTTCTACTTCTACCACTACTACTACTACTATTACTACAACTACTACTCCTACTACAACTAGTACTACTACTACTATTACTCCTACTCCAGCTCCTACCGCAACTACCACTCCTGCTCCAACTCCTACAGTTACTACTACTACTAATACTACTGCTTCTCTTGCTTCAACTCCTTCTACAACTCCTACAGCTGTTGTTGTTGTTGCTGCTACTACTACTACTACTACTACTACTCCAACTCCCACTACAACTCCTACTACTACTACTGCTCCAACTCCTACAACAGCAACAACTACAATTACTACTACTACTAAAACTACAACCAGTACTATTACTACTACTACTGTTGCTACTACTGCTACTACTAAAAATAGTACTCCTACTGTTCCTACTACTCATACTACTACTACAACTTCTGCTACTACAATAACTTCTCCTACTACTACTGTTACGACTACTACTGCGACTGCTACTAGTGCTACTATAACTTCTCCTACTTCAACTAGTACTACAACAACTGCTATTACAATGGCTACTGCTACATCTACAACTACTACTACTCCAATTGCTACCACAACTACCGCTACTGCTGCTTCTACTAATAATGCTCCCACTACTACTACTATTCTTACTCCTACTTCTAATAGAACTACTACTAATACTCCTGCTACTACCGCTACTATTGCTACTACTACACCTACTCCAACTCCCACTACTACCACTACTGCTACTACTAATACTACTAGCACTACTACAATAGCTACTACTCCTACTAGCACTCCTACTCCAACCCCAACTACTACTACTACTACTACTGTTGCTACTAGTTCAATAACAACTACTACTACTAGTACTACAACAACAACTACTACTGCTACTATTTCTGCTACAACTACTACTGCCAATACTATTTCGACTACTACTACTACTACTGTTGTCGCTGTTGCCGCTGTTGCTATTATGGTTCATACTGCTACTACTGCTGCCTCTAATATTCCTACTGCTACTACTTCTACTAATACTTCTGCTCCTACTGCTCCTACAACTACTACTACTACTACTACTGCTGCTACTACTACTACTGCTAATACGGATCATGCTGCTACTATTACTACTACAACTGATTCCACTGGTACAACCACTTCTACCATTGTTGCTACTATTGCTACTACTATTGCTACTATTACCACTATTGATACGACAACGGCTACCACTACCACTACTACTAGTACTACTATTACTACAACTATCACTAGCGCTGCTGCTACTGCTACCACTACGATTACTACTATAGCTGCTACTATTACTACCATAATAACTACTACTGCTACAACTACTGCAACTACTGCTGTGGCTACTACTGCACAACCACCACTACTACTACTACTGTTGTTGTTGCTGCTACTACTACTACTACAACAACAACAATAACAACAACAACAACTACCACTACTACTACTATGGTTGTTGTTGAAACTACTACTACAGCTCCTACTATTTCTCCTCATACTACAACTACTGCTACTACTACTACTGCTATTGTTACTACTACAGATCCTACTATTTCTCCTAATACTACAACTACTGCCACTATTGCTACTACTGCTTCTACTACTACAACAACAACCAAAACTACTGCTAATGCTACCACTACTGCTATTGCTCCACGCTGTTAATTGTACTACTGCTACAATAACCAATACTACTATTGCTACTACGACAACTGCTACTACTGCTGCTACCACAACAACCACTACTACTACTACTACTAGTACAACTACATCTACTATTACAATTTACACTACTACCACAGCTAGTACCCCTACTGTTGCTGCTGTTGTGGCTACTACTACAACTACCCCTACTAATACTACTACTACTGCAACTACTCGACTACTTCTGCTACTACTACGCCTACTCCAACTATTATGACTTCTACCACTCGTACCACTACTGCTAACCCTACTCCCACTACTACTACTACTACAACAGCTACTACTACAACTGCTACTGCTACCACCACTACTACTACTACTACTACTACTACTACAATTACCATGACTACTACTACAACGACAACAACTACAACTACTGCTTCTACTACTAGTATAATTGCTACTACTACTCCTACTACTACTAGTACTACTCCTACTACTACTCCTACTACTACTCCCACACGTACAACAACTCCTACTACTACTCCTACTACTACACCTATGCGTACACAAACTCCTACTACCACTACTACTCCTACACATATTACTTCTACTACTACTCCTACTCCTACTACTACTACAAAAACTACCGCTCCTACCCCAAATCCTACTACTATTATTGCTACTAATACTACTACTACTACCACGACTACCGTTACCACTACCACTACTACTACTACTACTACTACTACTACTACTACTACTACTACTACTACTACTACTTCTTCTTCTTCTTCTTCTTCTTCTTCTTCTTCTTCTTCTTCTACTACTACTACTACTACTACTACTACTACTAGTACAATTGCTACTATTCCTACTCCTACTACTGCTGCTAGAAATCCCAACACCACTACTACTAATACTAACCTCCTACTACTTCTACTACCAATTATACAACAACTTTTACTGCTCCTACTACTACTACTATGCTTGGCACTCCTACAACTTCTACGACTACTACTCCAACTACTACTACTACTAATACGATGACTACTACTACAACTATTGCTACTGCAACTACTATTATGACTACTCTTATTGCAACTACAGCTCCTACTACTACTACTACTGCTCGTACTAATACTACTGCCCCAAACGCTCCTACTCCTACTACTATTGCAACAACTGCTACTGCTACTACTACTACTATTAGGACTACTAATATGTTACTAGCAGCACAACTGCTACTACTACTACTCCTTCCACAACTTTTGCTAGTACTACTATTATGAATACAACTACTACGACTACTTCTACAACTGCAGCTACTACTACTACTGCTACTACAACTACAATTACTACTACTACTACTACTATAACCCCTACTACTTCCCCTACTCCAACTCAAACCACTTCTACTGCCACTACTACTATAGCTACTACTACTACTACTAAAACTACTACTACTACTAACATGACTACTACTACTACTACTAGTACTTCTACTACTAGTACAATTGCTACAACTACAACTCCTACTACTACAGGTACTGCGGCAACTAATACTAACACAATAACAACAACTACTACTGCTGCTACTACTACTACTACTGCTGCTGCTGCTGCTACTACTACTACTACTATTCCTACTCCTAGTCCTACTATCGCTACTACTACTACTCGTACAACTCCTACAACTACCGCTACTACTACTCCTACTATAACTCGTACTTCTACTACTACTACACCTACTCCAACTACTACTACGCCTAGTGCTACTCCTACTCCAACTCAAACAACTACTATTGCAGCTACTACCACCACCACCACTACTACAACAATAACAACAACAACTACAAGTACTACTGCTACTACTACTTCCCAAACTCCAACTCAAACCACTTATACTGCCACTACTACTATAGCTACTACTACTACTACCATGACTACTACTACTACTACTACCATGACTACTACTACTACTACTAGTACTTCTACTAGTAGTACAATTGCTACAACTACAACTCCTACTACTACTGGTATTGCTGCAACTAATACTAACACAATAACAACAACTACTACTGCTACTACTATTACTACTATTACTACTACTACTACTACTATTCCTACTCCTAGTCCTACGACTGCCACTACTACTACTCGTACTACTCCTACAACTACCGCTACTACTACTCCTACTATAACTCGTACTTCTACTACTACTACAACTACTGCTACACCTACTCCAACTACTACTACGCCTAGTGCTACTCCTACTCCAACTCCAACTATTACTATTGCTGCTACTACCACCACCACCACTACTACAACAATAACAACAACTACTACAAGTACTACTGCTGCTGCTACTACTACTACTACTACCTCTACTACCACTACTACCACTACTACTACAACTACTACAAGTACAACTACTACCACTACTTCTATTACTAGTACAATTGCTACTACTACTACTCTAACGATGATTACCATATTTACTAACACATCATCAACAACAACTACTGCTACTTCTACTCCTCCTCCTACTACTACTATACCTAACATTCCTAAAACTTCTACGACAAGCTACTAATCCTAACACTCCTACAACTTCTACGACTAGCTACTAATCCTAGCACTCCTACAACTTCTACAACTACAACTCTTCCTTCTCCTCCTCCTACTACTACTACTACACTCCTCCTCCTACTACCACTACTACTACTACTACTGCCTCTGCTACTATGACTACTATTACTACTTCTACTAATACTACAATTACGACTACTCCTACTATTATTACTACTCTTACCACCACCACCACCACTACTACTACTCATACTAATACTACTACTCCAAACACCCCTACTGGTACTACTACTACTACCACCACCACCACCACCACCACCACCACTTTTGCTAATCCTAATCAAATTACTACAACAACTACTACTACTATTGCTGCTACTGCTACTAGTATAATAACTACAACTACTTCTACTACTACTCCTGCTACTTCTACTACCACTACTACTTCTACTATTTCTACTACAACAACAACTACTACTACTACTACATAATAGCTACAACAACTACTACTAGTACTACTACTCCTCCTTCAACTGCTACTATTACTACTACTACTCCAACAACTACTACAACAATAACAACAACTACTTCTACTACTAGTACAAATGCTACTAGTACTAGTCCATCAACTACTAGTACTACTATGAATACTACTACTACGTCTACTACAACTACAGATGCTGCTACTGCAACTTCTACTACTGCTACTTCTACAACTACTACTATTCCTACGACTACTCCTAATATTGCTTCTATACCTACTCTTATTACTCCTACAACAATTGCTACCGCCAGTAATATGCCAACCCCTACTGCTAATACTACTCCTTTAACTATTACTACCCATATGCTAACTACTACTCCTACTACTATGACTCCTGCACCAACTCCTACTACTACAACTGCTACTACTTCTACAACTTTAAGTACAACTACTATAACTATCGCTACTACTACTACAACAATCACTACTGGTATGAATACTACTAAAACTAACAAAACTACTACTACACCTACAACTACAACTACTCATACTACTACTCCTACTACTACTCCTACTCCTACACTTACTCGTACTATTACTGCTTCTACTTCAACAACAACTACTACTACTATAGCTATTACTAGTATATTACTACTACTATTATTACTACTACTGCTGCTGCTTCTATTGCTACTATTATTGCTACAACTACTACTACTGCTACAATTAAGCCTACACCTACTGCTACTACTACCCCTACTCCTACTACTTCTACTACTACTACTATTACTGAGATAATTACTACTACTCCAAACACTCATACTACTACTACTACAACAACAACAACTACTGCTACTACTACTACTATTACTACTACTACTCCTCCTCCTACTACTACTAATACTACTACAACTACTACTACTCCTACACCTGCTACTAGTACTACAATGGCTACTACTACATTACTACTAGTATAACTGCTACTACTACTACTAATCCTTTCGCTACTACTACTACTACTGCAACTATTACTACTGCTGCAACTGCTACCACCACAACAACAACTACTACTCCTGCTACTATTTCTGTTACTGCTACTACTACTACTACTACTTCTACTACTACTAATACTACGACAACTACTACTACTGCTCCTACTGCTGCTGCTTCTACTACTACAGCTAATCCTGCTTCTCTTGCTGCTACTACTTCTACTGTTCCTATAGCTACAATAACTACTTGGACTTCTGCTCCTGCTACTACTACTACTACTACTCCTGCTGCTGTTTCTATTGCTACTACTGCTAGTATGTCTCAAGCTACTCCTACTGCCACTACTGTGACTATTAGCACTATTATTGGTACAACTGCACTACTACTACTACTGCCACTACTTCTACTATTTCTACTACTATTGCTACTGCTACTACTACTACTGCTGCTGCTACTACAAGTGCTACTACCACAACTGCTACTACTGCTACTGCTACAACAACAACTACTACCGCTACTACTGCAACAACAATAACTCCCACTACAACTCTTATTACTACTTCTACTACTACTATGATTTATACTACTACCACTAATACTACTACAATTGTTGCTACTATTGTTGCTACTACTGCTACTAATACTGCTACCACCACTACTACTACTTCTACTGCTACTACTACTATTACTATTACTGCTACAACTACTACCACTACTACTACTACTCCTACTCCTACTACTACTGCTACAACTACTAGTAGTACTACTTCTAATACTTTTACTACTACTACAATCGTTACTATTACTACTACAACTACTACTACCACTTCTTCTAATACTACTCCTATTCCAACTCCTACTACTTCTATCACTCCAACTACACCTAGTACCCCTACTGCAACAACAACAACTACTACTACTCCTCCTACTAAAAATACTACTACTAGAACTACTACTACTACTATTACTACAACTACAACTACTACTACCTCTACTACTTCAATTACTAATACAACTGCTACTATCACTTCTCCTACCACTACTGGTACAACTAGTACTAATACTAACACTATTACCACTACTACTCCTACTACTACTCCTAATCATACACGAACTTCTATTGCTGCTCCTACTACTGCCCTTACTACTAAACCAACAGTTACTACTACTACTACTACTACGACAACAACCGCTCCTACCCCAACTCCTACTACTGCTATTGCTACTACTACTGTTGCTACTATGACAACAACGACTACTGCTACTGGTACTATAATTTATACTGCTACTGCTATTACGACTACTCATTATGGTTGTACTACTACTACTACTAGTACTACAACTCCTACCACTTCAACAACTACAACCCCGACTACTACTCCTACTACAACTCCAACTAATACTGCTACGACTCCCACTACTACTACTATAACTACTACTACGCCAACGCTTATTTCTACTACTACACCTACTACTACTACCACTATTACTACAACTATGACTAATACTAAGACTCCTACTCCAAATCCTACATTTTCTATCATATTCCTACTACTCCTACTTCTATTACAACTACTAAAACCACTACTACTACCACAACAACAACTACTACTACAATTACTAAAGCTACTACTGCTACTACTACTTCTTCTACTACTTCTATTACTAGTACAATTGCAACTACCACGGCTCCTACTACTACTAGTACCACTATTTATACTACAACAACTACTACTAAAAGTACTACTAAAACTACTACTACTACAACTACTACTACTTCTACTACTATTACTACAATCACAACAACTACTACTACTTCTTCTACTACTTCAATTACTAGTACAATTGCTACTACCACTACTCCTACAACTACTACTACTATTACTACTACTAATAGTAACACCACTACCACTACTACTACACCTACTACTACTACTACTGCTACTACTACTATTGCTACTACTACTACTACTATTACTACTAATTCTATTGCAAATACAACTAATGTTGCTACTGGTGCTACTGCTACTACTACTCCTACTACTTTTCCAACTACTACTATTATAGCTACTACTACCACTGCTACTATTACTACTACACCTTCTACTACTACTACTACTACTACTACTGCTACTACTACTACTACTACTACTCCAACTCCTGCTGCTTCTATCACTCCTACTACTCCAACTACCCTACACGAACTACTACTACTACTACTACTACTAAAACAACTACTACTGCAACAAAAACAACTGGTACTACTATTACTAAAACTACTACTACCACTACTACTACTTCTTCTACTACTTTGATTACTAGTATAACTGCTACTACCACTATTCCTAATACTATTGGTACTAATATTAATAATACTAACACAAGTACTACTACTAATACTCCTTCTCCGACATGAACTAGTACTACTACCCCTACTCTTAATCCTATGGCTACTACAACTACTCCTACTACTACTACTACAACAACAACTACCACTCCTACTCCAACTCCTACTGCTGCTACTACTACTACTACAGCTACTACCATAACAACTACTACAACTATTACTACTACTACTCCTCCTCCTCGTACAACAACAACAACAACAATAATAACTTCTACTACTACTACTATAATTGCTACTACTACTATTACCACAACTCCTACTACGAGTACTACTCCTATTACAACAACTACTACCGATACTACTACTTCTACTATTGCAACTCGTTCCACTCCATTAGCTACAACCCCTACTTCTACTCCTAGTACAACTCCTACGAATACTATGACTACTCTAACCACTATACTCCTACAACTACTACTCCAACTCCTACTGCTACTACTACACCTACTACAACTACCACCACTACTACTACTACCAGCACTGCTAGTACTACAACAACAATAAAAACTACTACTACTAATACTACTACTATCGCTACTATTTCTACAACTAATACAACTACTACTACCATTGCGGCTTCTTCTACTGCAACAATAACAACAACTACTACTATTGCTATTACTATGATTGCAACAACAACTACTACTACTACTACTATTACAATTATTACTACAACTACTACGACTACTAATGCTACAATAATACTACTATTGCTACTACTGATACTACTACTACGAATATTTCTGCTACTAATATTCCTACTGTTGTTGCAACCAATTCCGCTATTACTACTTCTATTATAACTACTGCCATTAGTACTGTTTCAGTTATAACTACTACTGAAATGACTGTGGCTACTACCGCAACTCCCACTACTATTACTACCACTAGTACTACTACTACTACTACTACTACTACTACTACTACTGTAGCAACTACTACTACTACGGCTGCTTTTGCTACTACTGCTACAGCTACTACATCTACTACTATTACTGCAACTTCTATAACTAATACAACAACTATCGCTACTGCTGCTACTGCTACTAACACTCCTACTACTTTGCCCACTACTACTGCTGCTGCTACCAATACTACTACTACTTCTACTTCCACTACGACTACTACTATAACTATTATTGCTGCTATTGCTACTGTTGTTGTTGTTGCTGCAACAACTACTCCTACTCCTAGTACTACTACTGTTTCTACTCTACAGCCGTTACTTATGCTACCGCTTCCACTACCTCCACCACTAGTACTACAGGTACTACTTTTGCTGCTACTATTACTGCCACTATTGCCACTACCACTACTACTACTCGTACTGCTACTACCACTACTACTTCTGCTACTACTACTACTTCTACTACTACTACTGCTACTACTACTACTTCTACTACTACTACTACTACTGCTACTGCTACTACTTCTACTACTACTATTGCTATGACTACAAGCACTCCTACTACTACTACAACTACTCCTACTCTTACTACTAATACAACTACTCCTACTTTGACTACTAGTATTATTGTAATTATAGGAGAAGTAGCAGTATTAGCAGTATCAATAGAAGTAAACATAGAAGTAGTACTATTACTACTACAGTAGTTGTAGTAGTAGTAGTAGTAGTAGTGGTAGTAGTAGTAGTAGAAGAAGCAACATTAGTAGTAATAGTAGCAGTAGTAGTAGTAGTAGTAGAAGTATCAACATCGATAGTTATAGTAGCAATAGTAATAAAAGTAGTAGCAGTAGTAGAACTAGTAGTAGAAGTAGTAGTAGCAGTAGTAGTAGTAGCAATAGTAGCTAAATAGTATGAGAAGTAGTTAGAGTAGCAATGACTGTAGTAGTAGTAGGAGGAGGAGGAGGAGGAGGAGAAGTAGTAGTTGTAGTAGTTGTGGTAGTAATGGTAGTAGTAACAGCAGTAGTAGTAGTAGCAACAGCAGTAGAAGTAGTAGTACTAGTTATGATACTAGTAGTAGCAAAAGTTCTAGTAGTAGTTGTAGCAGAGGTGGTAGTAGTAGTAGTTGCTTTAGTTGTAGGAGAAGTAGTCGTAGTAGTAGTAGTAGTTGTTGTTGCAGTAGAAGTAGTTGTAGAAGTCATACTATTGGTAGAAATAGTAGCAATAGTAGTAGTAGTAGTAGTAGTACTAGTAGTACTAGTACGAGTACTAGTAGTACTAGTAGTAGTGGAAGTAGGAGAAGTAGTAGTACGAGCCGTGGCAGTAGTGGTAGTAGTGGTAGTATTAGTAGTTGAAGCAGGAGTAGCTGCAGCAACAATAGTAGTAGTAGTTGAAGCAGTAGCAATAGTAGCAGTTGTATGTGTAACAGTTGTAGTCGTAACAGTAGCAGTACCAGTTGTAGAAGTAGCAGTAGCAGTTGTAGTAATTATAGTAGTAATGGTAGTAGCTATTGTTGTAGACGCAGTAGTAATAGTAGCAGTAGTTGTATTAGTACTAATAGTAATAGCAGTAGTGGTTGTAGTAGCAATAGTTGTTGTAATAGTAGCAGTAGTCGGGGCAATAGTAAAAGTAGTAGTAGTTGTAGCAGTAGTACTAGTAGTAGTCGTAGTACTAGCAGTAGCAGTAGTAGCAGTAGAAGTGGTATTAGTATAAGCAGTACTAGTAGTAGCAGCAGTAGTAGTCATAGTTAGTCGTAGTAGTGGTAGTAGTGGTAGAAGTAGTAGCAGTAGTACTAGTAACAGTAGTAGCAATAGTAGTAACAATAGTAGTAGCAGTTGCAGTAGTAGTGGTAGCATTAATAGTACTAGTAGTTGTAGTAGTAGCAATAGTAGTACTAGTATTAGCAACAACAGTAGTAGTAGTTGTAGTAGTAGTAGTGTAGCAATAGTGATAGTAGTAGTAGAAGCTATCATAGTAGTAGTAGTAGCGGTAGTAGTTGTAGTAGTTGTAGAAGTTGCAGCAGCACTCATAGCCATGGTAGTAGTTGCAACAGTAATCATAGCAGTAGTAGTAGCAATAATAGTAGCAACAATAGTAATAGTAGCAGTAGTAGTAGCAGCATTAGCGGCAGCAATAGCTGTAGTAGTACCAGTGGAAGTAGAAGTAGATGTAGTATTTGCAATAGTAATACTAGTAATAGTAGTAGGAGTAGTAGTAGTAGTAGTAGTAGTAGTAGAAGTAGTTGAAATAATAGTAGTAGTATAAATTATAGTAGTTGTAGTAATCATAGTAGTATATTAGTAATAGTAATAGTTTTTGTAGGTGTATTACGAGTAGCAGTAGTAGCAGAAGTAATAGCAGTAGAAGTAACAGTAGTAGTAGTATTAGTCATACCAGTAGTAGTAGCAACATAAGTAGTAGTAGTAGTACTAGCCGTAGAAGTAGTAGCATTAGTAGTAGCAAAAATAGTAGTACAACTGATACAACTTCTGCTGCAACTACCATAATGGCTACAAGTGCTGCTTCTACTTCTACCACTACTACAACTTCCACTACTACTACTGCTGCTACAACTACTTCTTCGACTTCTACTTCTACTACACGGCTACTAGTAGTACTATTTCAAATACTACTACTAATGTTACTACTACTGCTACTACTTCTGCTACTACTACTGCTACTGCTATTACTACCACCACTACTACTCCTATTACTACCACTACAACCACTAGTACTACTATGACTACTACTACCAATACTACTACTTTCACTGCTCCCACTACTACTACTACTACTACTTCCACTCCTATGACTAGTACAACTACTGCTACTATTACTACAATTATTTCTATTACTGCTACTACTACTATGACTAATACTACTACTACTACTACTATTGCTACTGCTACTACAACTACTAATTCCGTTGCTGCTTCTACTAGCACTACTACTGACATAACTATTACAACTACTACTGTTGCTATTATGATAAGTAGAACTACTAGTACCAGTACTACTAATACTACTATAAATACTACTGCTGCTATTGTTGATACTACTACTACTACTTCTGTTACTACTACCACAGCTATTATTGTTGCTCGTTCCGCCATTACTACTACTACAACAACTATTGCTACTAGCACTACTTCTATTATAACTACTGCTACTGCTATAACGACTACTACAACAATAACAACAACTACTACCATTGCTATTACTACTACTTCTGCTACAACTACTGCCACTGCTACTGCGGCTACAACTGCTACTACCACAGCTACTACTACTACTACTGCTGCTGCTATTAGTACAGCTACTACTAGTTCCACAATTAATGCTACTACTGCTACTTCTGGTACAATTACTAGTTCTGCTACTTGTACTAGTTTTGCTGCTACTGCTACTTCTGCTACAACTACAGCTACTATTACTGATACTACAACTGCTACTACTACAACCACTACTATCGTAGTACTAGTACAGCTACTACTAATTCTACTATTAATGCTACTGCTGCTACTGCTATTACTGATACTACTTCTATTACTACTTCTGCTACCACTACAACTATTGCTATTACGACTTCGACTACTATTGCTACTACTACTAATACTATTACTACTACTGCTACAACAAATACTACTACTACTTGTACTACCCCTACATCTACTGGTACTACTATTACTACTACTACTGCAATTGCTGCTACCACTCCTACTTATATTACTACTACTATGGCTACTACTACTACTACTACTACTACTACTACTACTACTGCTACAATTAGTGCTACTACTACTCCTTCTACTACTACTGCTGCTACTACTACTACTGCTACAACTGCTACTGGCACTTCAACTATTACTACAACTACTACTACCACTGCTTCTACAACTAGTGCTACTACTACTATTGCTACAGCTGCTACCGCTAATACTATCACTACTAGTATAGCTACTACTTCTACTATTGCAACTGCTACTACTATTTCTACTACTACTTCTACTATTGCTTCAACTGCTACTGCAACTTTTACTTCTCCTACTACTACCACTATTTCTACTACTATGACAACTACTACTAGCACTACTATGACGACTACTACGAGAACAACAATAACTACTACTACTTGACCTACAAGAACAACCACTACAACTTCTCCTAGTACTACTACTGCTGTTGGTACTACTATTGCTACAATTGCTATTACTGCTCCTACTAATAAGACTACTACTATGACTTCTACAACTGCTACTGCTGCTATGGCTACCTCTATTGATACTACTACTACTACTACAATTACTACTACTACTACTACTACTACTACTGCCACTATTGCTGCTACTGCTACTACTACTACTACTACTACTTGTCATACTACTAGTACTGCTACTACTAATACTGCTACTACCACGACTACTATTATTGCCGCTATTGCTACTACTACTACTCTCGCTACTACTGCTACTACTTCTTCTCTTACTACTACTACTACTACTCCTGCTATTTCTATTATTGCTACAATTGCTACTACTACCTATGCTATTACAACAACTACTACTACTATTGCTACTACTACTACTACTACTACAACTGCTACTCCAACTACTACTACTGCTACTACTACTACTTCTACTACAACTACTGCTACTACTACTGCTACTATAACTGCAACTATTACTACTACTACAACTACTAAGATTAAAGCTACTACTAGTTCTACTATTAATGCTACTACTGCTACTTCTGCTACTACTTATTTTGCCACTACTACAACTTCTGCTACAACTACTGCTACTACTACTCCTATTACAACTGCTACTACAATAGCGACTCCAATTGTTACTATAACTACTACTACTACAGCTACTACTAGTTCTACTATTAATGTTATTACTGCTACTACTATTGCTGATAGTACTTCTACGACTACTTCTGCTACAACTATGATTATTGCTATTACGACTTCTACTACAACAACTACTACTAATACTACTTGTGGAACTAGTATAACTACAACTACTTCTCCTACCACTTCTACAACTACAACTACAATCACGACTACTATTACTGCCACTACTGCTGCTGCTGCTGCTACTACTACTGCTTTTACTGGTACAACTCGAGCAACAACTACTATTGCTCTTTCTCCTACTGCTACAACTATTGCTACTTCTACTACTACTACTAAAACTGCGACTACTACTACTGTTGTTACTTCTACTATTAGTACTACTACCACTACAACTATTGGAGATACTCCTGCGATGACTGCTATCCTGCTGCTACTGCCACTACAACTGTTCCAGCTCTAACAACTACTAATACTACGACAACAACTACTACTACTATTGCAACTACTGCTACTTCAACTACTATTGCAACTACTACTACTACTTCTACAACTGCTAATACTACTGCTGCTGCTACTAATCCAGCTTCTACAACTATTGCTCATACTACAACAGCTACTGCAACTACAATTGCTACAACTATGGCAACTGTTACTACTATTGCTACTATTGCTACAACTACTATAGCTACTACAACAACAAAAACAACAACAACAACAACAACAACAATGACTACTACTACTGCTGCTACTGCAGCTGCTGCTGCTATTGCTATTACTGCTGCTACAACTACAGCAACTATTACTACTACTGCTATTACTATTACTATAGCTACTTTTTCTACAGCTACTTCTGCTACTACTTCTGCTCTAACTACTGTCACTTTTACTACGGCTACTGCTACTACTACTACAACTAATTGTGACTACTTTTGCAACTACTACTGCTTCTACTACTACTACTACTGCTATTGACACTACTACTACTACTACTACTACAACTACTACTACGACTTATTGTACTACTATTACTAAACTACTACTTCTTCTGCTACTACTACTGCTACTGCTACTACTACTACAGCTATTGCTACTACTACTTCTGCTTCGGCTACTACAGCTACTATTGCTACTACTACTACGACTACTACAACTACTACTGCTACTACCACTATAGCTCTGCTACTACTGCTAGAACTGCTACTACCACTACCAGTACTAATGCTACTTCTAGTATTACTATGACTATTGCTATGACTCTTGCAACTACTGCTACTACTGTTACAACTGCTACTACTGCTATTGCTGCTGCCGCTACCACTGCTACTGCTGCTGTTGCTACAACCGCTACTATTGCCGCTACTGCTACTACTACTACTACTACTTCTACTACTACTACTACTAATCTTATTACTACTACAACTACTGCTACTACTGCTGCTGCTATTGCTACTTCTGTTACTACAGTTACTCCTACTACTTCTACAACGGCTTCTACTACTACTACTACTACTACTACTTCAGCTATTGCTGCGACTGCTACAACAATTGCTACTACTACTACTACTTCTTCTTCTTTCTACTACTACTTCTACTACTACAACTATAGCTGCTACTGCTACTATGAGTACTACTATTGCACCTACTACTGTTTCTCCTACTACTATTGCTACTACTATTACTACTACTACTACTGGCACAACTACTAATATTACTATTACTACTCCTGCCACTACTACTATTACAACCACTAGTACCACGATATCTCCTTCTGCAACTACTATGACTACTACCACTATGATAACTACTACTGCAACTACAACTACTACTGTGGCAACTACTACTACTACTACTACTACAACTACTGCACCTGTAACTTTTGCTACTAAAGCCACAACTATGACGACTACTACAACCACCACTGCAACGATGACTACTACCACAATTACTTGCACTACTACTACTGCTACTACTACTAGTACTTCTACTACAACTAGTTTTGCTACTACTACTATTACTACAACAACTACTACAACTACGAAAACTAGTCCTATTGCTACTAAAACTACTACTTCTACTACTACTGCTACTACTAGTATTAAACAATAACAACAAATACTACTACTACAACTAGTACTACTACTATTACTACTACTACGGCTACTACTATTACAATGACTAATACTACTACTATCATTACTACAGCTACACCTACTATTACTACTACAAATTCTCCTACTCCTAATACTACTACTACTACTACTACAATTGCTATTGTTACTGCTACTACTACTTCTACTTCCACTATGACCATTACTACCGCACTACTGCTACTACTACTATAGCTACAACTACGCCTATTTCTGCTAGTACTACCACAACTACTAATCCCACCACTATCGCTATTGCTACTGCTACTACTGCTGCTGCTGCTACTACTACAGCTGCTACTATTGCTGCTTTGGCTACTACTACCATAGCGACTACTGCTCAACAAATACTACAACTGCTACTCTTAATACAACAACTACTACAACAACTATTGCTACTAAAATGGCTAATACTACGATTACTACTACTAGTAGTACTTTTACTACTACTTCTGCTACTGCTGCTACTGCGACTACTATTACTACCACTACTACGTTTGCTACTACAATTAATGGTACTACTACTACTACAACAACTACTACAACAACAACAACTACTACTACTACAACTACTAATACCACAACTACTACTACTACTGCTACCACCGCTACTATTGCTACTACTAGTACTAATAATACCACCACTAATGAGAATACTGTTTCTACCACTACTGCGACTTCTACTACCACTACTACTGCTAATACAACAACTAATATTATTATAACTACTACTACAACTATCACTACTACTACTAATACTATTTCTCAAATCATAACAACTATTACTACTTCTACTACTGCTATTGATCCTAATACTAGTACTACTGCTACCACTACTACTATTATTATAACTTCCTCTACGGCTACTGCTGCTATTACTACTACAACTACTATCACTAATGTTGTTGCGCATACTGCTAGAACTACATCTGCTACTACTACTACTATTACATTCGTACTACTAGTACTACTACTACTGCTACTGCTGCTACTGCTACTATAGCTACTACTACTACCACTGATACTACTGCTACTGCTACTACAACTACTATTGTTGCTGCTGCTGCTACCGTAGCAACTGATCCAACTGCAACTACTGCAACAGATACTGTTCCTCCTACTGCAACTCCTACCACTACTACTAATACTAATACTTTTGCTACAATAGCTACTACTGCGACAACTGTTACTATTGCTGCTATAACTAATACTACTACCACTACAAATAGTTTTGCTACTAATACTACTACCACTAATACCAGTTCAGCTACTAATATTACTACTACAATAACTACTAATGTTGCTATTACTACTACAATTACCACTACCACAACTACTGCTACTACTCCTACTATGACAGCTACTTCTAGTGCTCCTACCACTACTACTACTACAACTTCTACTACTAGAACTGCCACTACTACTGCTGCTGCTACTACGGCTTCTGCTACGACTACTACCACTACTACTTCTAATACTACTACTTCTATGACTACTCCTACAACTACTACTCTTACTATTATTACTACAACAACTACTACTACGACTACAACTACTACTGCATCTGC
Source organism: Trichopus zeylanicus subsp. travancoricus (assembly GCA_005019695.1). Classification (NCBI taxonomy): domain Eukaryota; kingdom Viridiplantae; phylum Streptophyta; class Magnoliopsida; order Dioscoreales; family Dioscoreaceae; genus Trichopus; species Trichopus zeylanicus. The sequence goes on along the minus strand of RXID01001308.1, from coordinate 1,596 downwards.
TGCTACTACTACAACAAATACGACTACCACTTCAGCTACTACTACTTCAGCTATTGCCACTACATTTACTACTACTATTGCTACAACTGCTACAATTATTGCTGCTACTCCAACTTCTACTACTACTACTACAACAGCTGCTGCGGTTGCTACTTCTAGTACAGCTACTACTGCTACGACTAGTGCTACTACAACTACTTCCACTACTACTGCGGCTGCTACTAATTATGCTATAGCTGCTAGTACTGCTTCTACTATTACAACGACTACTTCTACAACTGCTTCTACCGCTATGGCTACTTCTACTACTACAACTACTACGATAATATTTATTACTACTTCTACTACTAATACTACAACTGCAACTACTATGACAACAACTACTACAACTTCTCCAACATTAACAACTACTAGTACTTCTCCTACGACCACTATTGTTGCGAATATGACTATTGCTACAACTACAACTACTACTACTAAAACTACTACCACTACTTCTCCTACAATAGCTACTATTGCTAGTATGACTACTGCTACAACTGCTGCTACTACTGCTATTGCTAGTACTTCTGCTACAACAAATTCTGCTACTACTATGGCCATTACTGCAACTACTGCTACTACCACTGCTACTACTGCTACCGCTACCACTACTACATTTATACTAGCACTACTTCTACGACTACTACTACTACTACTACTACTACTACGACTACTACTATTACAGCTACAGCTACTACTACTAATCCTACTACTACAACTTCTGCTATGCAAGCTTCTACTACTACAACGACAACTACTACTACTACACCTAATACTACTATTGTTGCTACTACTACTATTGCTACTACTACTACTTCTACAGTTACTTCTCCTAGTACTACTACTACTGCTATTAGTATTTCTATTACTATTAGTACTACTGCCCCTACTACTACTACTAATACTTCCACTCCTACTACTACTACTACTACAACAACAACAACTAATACTACTACCACTACTACTACTAAAACTGCTACTACTACTACAACAGCAACAACTAATACTACTACCACTACTACTACTAAAATTGCTACTACTACTGCTGCTGCTACTTCTCCTACTACTACTACTACTGTTGCTACCACTACTGTTACTACACTGTTGTTGCTTCTACTACAACTACAACTACTACCACTGCTACTTCTACTACTGCTGCTGCTGCTGCTACTACTACTGTTGCGGCTTTAACTTCCATTGCTATTAAAACTACTACTACTACTTCTACTACAACTGCTACTGCTAGGACTGCTACAAATACAACGACTACTAACATTACTACTACTGATACTAAATCTACTACCACTACTACTACTGCAACTGCTCCTATTGCTGCACCAAAAACTCCTTCTATTACTACTACAACTACTACTGCTATGACTGCTACTACTACTATTACCACTAGTTCAACTAGAACTCATCCTACTACTACTTCTACCACTACAACATTAACTACTACAACTACTACTACTTATACTACTACTAGGGCTACGACTACTACTGCTCCTACTGCTACTACTACTACTCTTATTACTACAAGTACTACTACTAGTA
>RXID01001306.1:0-15671 GCA_005019695.1 Trichopus zeylanicus subsp. travancoricus | reverse complement strand
TTGTTGTTGTTGTTGTTTTAGGAGTAGCAGTCGGAGTAGTGGCTGCAGTAGCAGTAGTGGTAGTAATAGTAGTTGTTCGATTAGTAGTCTTAGCAGTAATAGTAGTAGTAGTAGCAGGAGTAGTGGAAGAAGAAGTAGTAGTGGTAGTAGTAGCATCAACTACAGTAGTGGCAGTATTAGTAGTAGTTATTGTTGTAGTTGTAGTGGTAGTAGTAGTCGTAGGAGTAGTTGTGGTAGTAGTCGTGGTACCAGTAGTTGTAGTAGGAGTAGTAGTAGTAAGAGTAGTTTTAGTAGTAGTAGTTGTAGGAGCAGTACTAGGAGTGGTTGCTGCAGTAGGAGTAGTGGTGGTAATAGCTGTAGTAGCAGTAGTAGTAGTAGTAGTAACAGTAGTAGTAGGACGAGTAGTATTAGTAATAGTAGTTGTCGCAGTAGTAGGAGTAGTTGTAGTAGGAGTAGTAGTAGTAGGAGTAGTTTTAGTAGTAGTAGTTGTAGGAGCAGTACTAGGAGTAGTTGCTGCAGTAGGAGTAGTGGTGGTAATAGCTGTAGTAGCAGTAGTAGTAGTAGTAGTAACAGTAGTAGTAGGACGAGTAGGAGTAGTAGTATTAGCAGTAGTAGTAGTAATAGTAGTTGTCGCAGTAGTAGCAGTAGTTGTATTAGTAGTAGTAGTAGTAGTAATTGTAATAGTTATAGTAGTTGCAGTAGTAGTAGTAGTTGCACTATTAGTAGCAATAGTAGTAGTTGCAGCAGCAATAGTAGTAACAGCAGCAGCAGTAGCAGTAGTATTAGTAGTGGTAGTTGTTGTAGTATTAGTAGAAGTAGTAGTAGTAGTAGTAGTAGTTGCAGTAGTAGTAGTAGTACGCGTAGTAGTAGTAGTAGTAGTAGGAGGAGGAGTTTTAATTGTAATTGTAGTTGTAGTAGTAGTTGTAGTAGTAGTGGTGCTTGTAATAATAAAAGTAGTAATAGTAGTAGTAGTAGTATTAGTAGCAGCAATAGTAGTAGTAGCAATAGTAGTAGGTGTAGTAGTTGTAGTAGTAGTAGTACTAGTCATAGTAGCCAGAGTAGCAACAGTAGTAGTAGGAGTGGTAGTAATTATAGTAATAGTAGTGGTAGCAGCAACAGTAGTAGTAGTTGAAGCTTTAACAATGGAAGTAGTAGTAGCAGTTGTAGTATTAGTAACAGTAGTAGCTATAGTAGGAGTAGTTGCAATAGTTGCAGTAGTAGTTGTAGTTTTCGTAGTGTAGTAGTTTCAGTCGTAGTAGTAGTAGTAGTAGAGGTAGTAGATGTAGTAGTAGCAATATTGGTAGTAGTAGTTGTTGTTGTTGTAGTAGTAGTGGTAGTTGCTACTGCTGTAGTAGAAGAGGGAGTAGTGGTAATGGTAGTAAAAGTTGTATTAGCTGTAGTAGTAGCAGTAGTATCAGTAGTAGTAGAAGTAGCAACAGTGGTTGTAGCCATAGTTGTAGTAGGTGGAGTAGTAGCAGTACTAGTAGTAGTAATAATTAGTAGTAATAGTAGTTGTCGTGGTAGTAGTAGTCATAGTCGGTGTTGTCGTAAGCAGTAGTATTGGTAATAGTAGTAGTTGTAGTAGTAGTAGTAAGTAATAGTAGGAGTATTAATAGTAGTTGTTGTAGTAGGAGTAATAGCAGTAGCAAAAGTAGCAGGAGTAGTAGCAGTAGCAATAGTGGTAGAATTACTAGCTGTAGTAGTAGTAGTTGTAGCAGTAGCTGTAGCAGTAATAGTAGTATGTGGAGTGGTAGCAGTAGAAGTAGTAGTAGCTGAAGTACTAGTAATAAGTCGTAGTAGTAGTAGTAGTTGTAGTAGTAGTAGCATTAGTAATAAGTAGTTGTTGTTGTTGTTGTGGTAGTAGTAGCAGTATTAGTAGAAGTAGCAAAAATAAGAGCAGCAGTAGTAGCAGTAGCAATAGAGATAGGATCAACAGTAGTAGTAGTGGTAGTGGCAGTAGTTGTCATAGTAGTAGTAGTTGTACCAGTAGTAGTAGGAGTAGTAGTAGTAGTAGTAGTAGTGGTAGTAGTATCCATAGCCGTAGTAGGAGCAATAGCGGTAGCAGCAGTTATAGTAATAGTAGCAGTAGTTGCAGTAACAGCAAGAGTAGCGGTTATAGTAGCAACAACAGCAATAGCGATAGTAGTAGTACTGGTAGCAGCAACATTGGAAGTTATGGTAGTAGTATTTGTTGTAGCAGAAGTTTTAGGAGTAGTAGTAGTAGCAAAAATAGTAGTAGTTGAAGGAGTAGTGGTAGTTGTAGTTTTGGTAGCATTAAAAGCTGTAGTAGTGGCATTAACAACAATTGTTGTAGGAGTAGTAGTAGTAATAGCAATAGTAGTAGTAGTAGTATTAGCAATCGTAGGAGTAGTAGCCATAGTAGTAGAAGTTTTAGTTTTAGTTGTAGTACTTGGAGTAGTTGTATGTCGAGTGGTAGTTGTAATAGTAGTAGTAGTAGTGTAGCAGTAGCAGTAGTGGTAGTTGTCGTAGTAGTGGTAGTACTTATAGTAGCAGTACCAATAGTAGTAGCAGTAGTAGGAGCAGTAGCGGTAGCAGTAGTAGTAGCAGTAGTAGCAATAGTAGTTATTATTGAAGTAGTAGCAATAGGAGTAGTATTAAGTAGTAGTAGAAGTAGTAATTGTTATTGTAGTATTCGTAGCAGTAGTAGCAGTAGTAGTAGCAGTAGGAGTAGTAGTAGTTATAGTAGTAGTAGTAGTTGTGGTAAGTAATAGTAGCTGTAGTAGCAGTAGTGGTAGTAGGAGTAGTAGCAATAATAGGAGCAGTAGTATCGGAGCAGCAGCAGTAGTGGTAGTGGTATTAGTAGGAGTAGTAGCAGCAGTAGTGGTAGTAGGAGTAGTAATATCGGAGCAGCAGCAGTAGTGGTAGTGGTATTAGTAGGAGTAGTAGCAGCAGTAGTTGTAGTAGTAGTAGTGGTGGTAGTAGTAGTTGTAGTAGAAGTATTAGTAGTAGTGGTTGTAGTAGTAGTAGTAGCCGCAGTAATAGTAGTAGTTGTAGTAGTAGTTATAGTAGGAGTAGTAGGAGTAGTAGATGGAGTAGTTGGTGTAGTAGAAGTAGCAGCCGCAGTAGTGGTAGCAGTAGTTATAGTATCTACTGTAGTTGTACTAGTTGTTGTAGTGGTAGTAGTAGTTGCTATAAGAGAAGTGGTAGTAGCAGTAGTTGTTGTAGTAGTAGTTGTACGAGTAGCTGTAGGAGTAGTGGTCGTAATAGCAATAGGAGTAGTAGTGGTTGCAGTAGTAGTTGGAGGAGAAGTAGGAGTAGTAATAGCAGCAATGGTAGGAGTGGTAGTAGGAGTAGTACCAGGATTAGTGGTAGTAGCAGTAGTTGTAGTATTTGTAGTAGCAGCAGAACTTTAATATTAGTTGTAGTAGTAGTAGTAGCAATAGTTGCAGTAGTAGTAGTAGTAGTAGTAGTAGTAGTAGTAGTAGTAGTACTAGTAGTAGTAGTAGTAGTAGTAGCAGCAGTAGTTGTAGCAGTAGTTGTAGCAGTTATACTATTAGCAGCAGTAGTATTAGCAGTTGTACTATTAGTAGCAGTAGTAGTAGCAGTAGTAGGCCGCAACAGTTGTAGTAGCAGTAGAAGTAGTAGTAGTAGTTATAGTAATAGTCATAGTAGTAGTTGTAGCAGTTGTCATAGAAGGTGGGGGAGTAGTAGTAGTATGAGAAGTAGTAGTAGTAGTAGTAGTAGTAGTAGTAGTGGTAGTAGTAGAATTAGTAGTAGGAGTTGTAGTAGTAGTGGCAGTTGTAGAATTAGTAGTAGTAGTAGTAGTGGGAGTAGTATTAGTATTAGCAATAGTAGTAGTAGTAGTATTAGTAGTATTAGTGGTAGTAATAGTAGCAGTAGTTGCTGTTATAGCAATACTAGTAGACTAGTACGAGGAGGAGTAGCTATTTGTGTAGCTACAACTGTTGCAATAGTAGCAGTAGTAGTTATAGAAGTAGAAGGAGTAGTTTTAGCAGCAATAGTAATATGAGGACTAGTAGTAGGTGTCATAGTAGTGGGAGTAGTAGCAGTAGTAACAGTAGTTGGGGCAGTAGTAGCAGTTGTAGTAGTAGTAGCAATAGTAATAGTAGTTGTTATAGTGGTAGTAGTAGTCAAAGTAGTAGTAATAGCAACAGTAGTTATTGTAGTAGCAGTAGTTCTAGCAGTAGTAGTACCAGTAGTAGTAGTAGTAGAAGTAGTAGTGGCAGTGGTAGTAGTGATGGCATTTGTGGTGTAGTAGCAGTATTAGCAATAGATGCAGTTGTAGGAGTAGTGGCAGTAGTAGCAGTAGTAGTTATAGTTGTAGCAATAGTAGTAGCTGTAGTAGTAGTGGTGACAGTAGTAATAGTAGTAGTAGTACGAGCAGTAGTAAATGTAGTTGTGGTAGTGGTAGTAGTTGTCACAGTAGTAGTAATAGTAGCATTAGTAAGTGTAGTAGTGGTAGTTCTAGCAGTAGTAGTACCAGTACTAGTAATAGTAGTAACAGTAGTAGTGGCGGTAGTAGTAGTGGTGGCAGTAGTGGTGTAGTTGTAGTATTAGCAGTAGCAGTAGTTGTTGCAGTATTAGTAGTAGTAGCTGTAGCAGTAGAAGCAGTAGTAGTAGTGGTAGCAGTAGCAATAATAGTAGTAGCCTTAGTAGTAGTAGTGGTAGCAGTAGTTGTGGTATTAGCTGTAGTTGTAGTAGTAATAGTAGTAGCTATATTAGTAGCAGTAGTAGCAACAGTAGTTGCAGTAGTAGTACCAGTAGCAATTGCCATAGCAGGAGTAGGAATAGTAGTAGTAGTAATAGTGGTAGTAGTAGCATCTATAGTAGTTGTATTAGGAGTTGTTGTAGCAGTAGGAGTAGCAGTATTAGTAGCAGTAGTAGGAGCGAGAGTAGTAGTAGTGGTAGTCGTAGTAGTAGTAATTGCAGTTGTAGTGGTAGAAGTTGTAGCAGTCGTAATAGTCGTACTAATACTACTACTACTTCTACACAACTATTACTAATACTACTACTACTCCTACTACTACAGTTACTACTACGACAACTGGTGCGGCTGCTAGTACTATACTGTTATTGCTACTACTACTACCACTACTATTACTTCTGTTGTTGTTGTTGCTGTTGCTCTAATTGTTATTGTTGTTGCTGCTACTACTAGAACTACCACTACTTCACCTACTACAACTATTATTGCTGCTACTACAACCACACCACTAATAGTACAACATCTGCTACTACCACTACTAGTACTACTAGTATTACTTTTGCAGCTAATACTATCGCTTCTACTAGTGGTACTACTGCTACAGCCATTACACCACCACAACTACTATGACTACTACTACTACTACAACAATAACTACTACTACTACTACTGCTACCACTACTACTATTACTATTGCCACTACAACTAGTAGTGCTATTGTAGCTACTGCAGCTACTACTACTACTTCTACTGCTATTGCTACCACTACTACTGCTACTACTGCGACTACTACTACCACTACTACTATTACTACTGCTGCTGTTGCTACTACTACTCCTACTATTCCTGGTCCTACTACTACTATGACTACTAGAACTACTACTAGCACCACTACAACAACTACTACTACTTCTACAACTTCTGCTACTACTATTGCTGCCTCTACTGCTGCTACTACTACTACTGCTACTGCTACTACTACTACTACTTCTACTCCTACAACTACTACTACTATTCCCGCTGCTGCTTCGACTATTAGTACTACTCGTACTTTTCCTATAATAAATACTACTAAAACTAATAATAATACTAGAATACGACAATTACTAATACTAACAATATAACTACTACTAATTTTCCTACTGCTATTGCCACTACTACTGCTACTACTAGTACTCCTACTGCTCCTACTGCTAATACTGCTACCACTACTGTGATGACTATTGCTGATAATGATACTACTACTACTACAATTACTTCTGCTACTACTATTGCTACTATTACTTCTACTATTACAACTGCTGCTATTTCTATTGCAACGACTACTACTACTGCTGCTATTGCTTCTACTATTATGAATGTCGTTGTCACTACAATAGCTACTACGACTATAATTGCGGCTACTACTGCTAATACTACTACTACTACTATGGTTGCTCCTAATACTACACCTGCCACTACATTTGCTCCTACAACTATTCTGACTATAGTAGTAGTAGCAACAGTGGTAGCAATAGCAATAGTAGTAGTTGCAATAGTAGTAGTAGCAGCAGCAAAAGTTGTAGTAGCAATAGTAGTTGATGGAGTGGTAGTAGTAGAAGTAGTATTGGTTGTTGTAGTGGTAGCAGTAGTAGTAGTAGTAGCAGTACTAGTGTTAGTAGTTGCAAATAGTAGTAGTAGCAATAGTATTAGTTGCAATTGTAGCAGTAATAGTAGTAGCTATAGTAGTGTAGTAGTAGTAACAGCAGTAGTATTAGTAGCAGTAGCTGCAGTAGCAGTAGTAATAGTAGAAGTAGTAGTAATGGTAGTAGCAATATTCGTAGCAGTACGAGTAGAAATAATAGTAGTAGTAGTAGCAGTAGCAATAGTGGTAGTTGTTGTTGTTGTAGTAGTGGAGTATTAGCGTTAGTAGTAGTAGTAGTATTAGGAGTAGTTATAGCAGTACGAGTAGGAGTAATAGTAGTAGTAGGAGGAGTGAGAGTAGTAGTAGTAGAGGTAGCAGTGGTGGTAGTAGTAGTAGTAACAGCAGCCGTAGTGCTCGAAGTTGTAGTAATAGCAGCAGTAGTAGCAGCTATTATATTAGTAGTAGTAGTTGTAGCTGTAGTCATGTAATAGTTGTAGCAGTAGTTGTAGTAGTAGTTGTAGCAACAGTAGTAGTAGTTATAGGATTGGCATTATGAGTCGTGGCAGAAGTAGTTGTATAATAGTTGTAGTGGAATATTATTAGGAGTACTAGAAGCAACCGCAATATGACTAGTAGTAGGAATGGAAGCAGTAGTAGCAGTAGTAGTAGTAGTTATAGTAGTAACAATAGCAGTAGTAGTATAGTAGTAGTTGTAGAAGTAGTAGAAGCAGTAGCAGTAGCTGTAGTAGTAGTAGCTACAGCAGAAGTAGTAGTGGTCGTAGTAGTAGTTGCAACAGTAACAATAGTAGTGGTAGCAACAATAATAGCAGAAGTAGCGGTGGTTATACTAGTAGTAATAGTAGTAATAGGAGTAGTAGTAGCAGTTACAGCAGTAGGAGTAGGAGCAGTAGTAGTAGTGGTAGTTGTCATAGTAGTAGGAGAACTAGTAGTTGTTGCAGAAGTAGTAGGAGTAGTAGTAGCGGGAGGAGTAGCAGAAGTAGTAGTAGAAGTAGTAGTATGAATAGTAGTAGTAGCAGTAGTAGTTATGGTCGTAGCAGCAACAACAGTAGTAGTAGTAGTCATAGCAGTAGTGGAAGTAGCAATCAGAGTATTCCTAGTAGTAGTAGTAGTAGTAGTAGCAGTACTAGTAGCGGTAGCAGCAGTAGTAGTGATAGTAGTTGTACGAGTAATAGTAGCAGTAGCAGTAGCAGTAGTAGCAGTAGTAGTTGTAGTATTAGTAGTAGTAGCAATAGTAGTAGGACTAGGAGTAGCACTGGGAGTAGTAGCAGCTGTAACAGTAGCTGTAGCAGTAAGTGTGGCTGTAGGAATTGTAGCAGCAACAGCAGCAGTAGTAGTAGTGGTGGTTGTAGCAGTAGTAAGAAAAGTCGTAGTAGCAGTGGTAGTACGAATAGTAGTTGTAGGAGTAGTTGAACTAGTAGTGGTAGTGGTGGTATTAGTAGTAGAAGTGGCAATAGTTGTAGCATTAGGAATATTAGCGGTAGTAGTTGTGTCATAGCAGTGAAAGAAGTATTAGTAGTAGTAGGTATAGTAGTAGTAATAATAGCAGCAGAAGTAGCAGTAGAAGCAGAAGTAGTTCAAGTTACAACATTAGTAGCAGTTTTAGTAGTTGTGGAAGTAGTAGTAGTAGTAGTAGTAGTAGTAGTAGCAGAAGAAGCAGTAGTAGCGGTAGCAACACTTGCAGTGGCCGCAATAGCAACAGTAGTAGTAGCTGAAGTTGTTGTAGTTGTGGGAGTGGCAGTAGGAGTAGTAGCTGCAGTAGTTGTATTAGTAGAAGTAATAGTAATAGGAGGAGTAGTAGTAGTTGTAGTAGGAGGCAGAGAAGTTGGAGTACTAGTAGCAACAGCAGTATGATTAGTTGTATGAGTAGTTGCAGGAGTCACAGATGTAGCAGTAGTTGTAGTAGTACTACCAGTAGTAGTAATATAGTAGTGGTAGTAATTGTAGTAGTAGTAGTAGTAGTAGTAGTAGTAGTAGCAGTAGTAATAGTAGTAGTAGTAGTAGTAGCAGCAGTAGTAGCAGTAGTAGCAGTTGTAGTGGTAGTAGCCATAGCAGTAGTAGTAGTCAGCAGTAGTTGTACTAGTAGTAGTAGCTACTATATTAATAGTAGTAGTAACAATAGTAATAGTAGGAGTAGTTATAGGAGAAGTAGCAACAGTAGTAATTGTAGTTATTGTTGTAGTAGTAGGAGTAGTCATAGTAGTAGTAGTTGTAAGTGAAGTAGTAGGACTAGTACTACTACTACTAGTAGTAGTAGAGTAGTAGCAGTAGTAGTAATAGTAGCTGTAATAGTGTAGTAGTAGGAGTATTAGCAGTTGTATTAGTAGTAATAGTAGCAGTAGTAGTTGTAATAATAGTAGTAAAAGTAGTAATACTAGCAGTAGTTGTTGCAGTAGTAGTAGCAGTGGCAATAGTAGTAGTAGTTGTTGTAGTAGTAGCAGTAGTAGCTGTAGCAGTAATGGTAGCAGTCGTAGTAGCAGTATTTGTAATAGAACTAGCTATACTAGTTGTAGCTGTACCATTAGTTGAAGTAGTTGTTGTTGTTGTCAGTGTAGTAGTATTGGTAGTAATAGTAGTTTTAGTAGAAATAATAATAGTAGCAGTAGTAATCGTAGTAAAAGTTGTAGAAGCAGAAGTTCCAAGAGAAATAGTTGTTATAGTTGTAATAGTAGAAGTTGTTGGAGTAGTAGGTGTAGGAGTAGCAGTTGGAGTAGGAGTAGCAGCAGTATACATAGTACTAGTAGTAGTAGGAGGAGTGGCCGCAATAGTAGTAGGGGTAGAAGTTGTAGTTATAATAGTAGTAGTAGTAGTAGTAGCAGTAGTAGTAGTATTAGTTGTCGTAGTTGTAGCAGAAATAGTAGCAGAAGTAGTAGTAGTGGTAGTAATAGTAGCAATTGTAGTAGTACCAGTAGTAGTTGTTGTAGTAGTAGTAGAAGAAGAAGTAGTAGCAGTAGTGGTCGTAGTAATAGTAGTAGTAGTAGTAGTCACAATAGTTGTAGTAGTAGTAGTTAGAGTAGTAGTAGTTGTTGTGGTAGTAATAGAAGTAGTAGAATTAGTAGTTGAAGTAGTAGAAGATGTAGAAGTAGTTGTAATAGTAGTAGGGTAAGTAGTAGTAGCAGGAGTAGCAGCACTAGTAGTAGTAGTTGTTGTTGTTGTTGTAGTAGTAGTAGTAATATTAGTAGTAGTAGTTGTTGTAGTAGGAGTAGTCGTAGTAGTAGTAGTAGTAGTAGTTTTAGTAGTAGTTGTCGTAGTAGGAGTAGTAGTTGTAGTAGTAGTAGTTGTAGCATTAGTAGTAGTAGTAGAAGAAGAAGAAGAAGTAGCGGTAGTAGTAGTACTAGTAAAAGAAATAGTAGTAGTATTAGTAGTAGGAGTAGTAATAGCCGTAGTATTTGTAGTAATTGTCATTGTAATTGTAGTGGTGGTAGTAGAAGTTGTAATGAAAGGAGTTGGAGTTGTAGTAGTAATAGAAGTAGTAGTATTAGTACTTGAAGTAAAAGAAGTTGCAGTAGTAGCTATCATAGTACTAGGAGAAGTAGTAGCTGTAGGAGTAGTAGCACAAGTAGTAGTAGTTGTTGTAGTAGTAGTTTTAGTATAAGTAGTAGTTGTAGTTGTAGTGGTTGTGGCATTAGTTGCAGTAGTTGTAGTAGTAGAAGAAGTAGCAATAGTTGTCGTAGTAGTAGTAGTAGTAGTAGGAGTAGATGTAGTAGCCGAAGTAGTACTAGTAGTAGTAGTAGAAGTAGTAGTAGTAACAGTAGTAGTAGTAGTTTAGTAGTTGAAGCAGTAGCAGAAGTAGTAATAGGAGTAGTAGTAGTACTGGTGGTACTTGTACTTGTAGTAATAGTAGTAGTGTTGTAGTAGTATTAGTAGTAGTAGTAGTTGTTGTAGTAGTAGTAGAAGTAATAGTAATAGTAGTGGTAGAAGTAGTAGTAGTAGTAGTCCTAGTTGTAGTAGTAGTACCAGCAGCGGCAACCACTGTAGTAGTTGTTGTAGTAGTACCTGCAGTAGCAACAATAGTAGTAGTTGTAGTTGTTGTTGTAGTAATAACAGCAGTAGTAGTGGTAGTTGTTCAAGAAGTAGCAGCAGTAGTACTAGTAGTAACAGCAGTAGGAGTAGTATTAGTAGTAATAGTAGTTTCAGTAGTAATAGCAGTAGTTGTAATTGTACTCATAGTGGTAGGAGTTGTAGTCGGATTAGTAGCATTAGCTGTAGTTGTAGTAGTAGGGGTCGGAGTAGACATTGTACTACTAGTAGTTGTACTACTAGTAGTCAAAGAAGTAGCAGTAGTAGTAGTAGTAGTAATAATAGTAGTAGTATTGGTAGTAGTAGTTGTAGTAGAAGTGGTAGTAGTAGTAGTAGTACTCGTAATAGTAGTTGGAGTCATAGTAGCACAAGAGTAGAAGTAGCAGTAGCAGTAGTTGTTGTTGTTGTTGTAGTAGGAATAGTTGTTGTAGCATAAGTAGAAGTAGAAGTATTAGGAGTTAGTAGTAATTGTAGTAGTAGTAGTAGTTGTTAATGTTGTATTAGTTGGAGTAGGAGTAGCAACAATATGAGTAGTAGTAATTGTAGTAATAATAGTAGTTGTTGTTGTTGTATTCGTTGGAGTAGGAGTTGCCGTTGGAGTAGGAGTAGTAGCAGTAGTAGTAGTAGCAGAAGTAGTTGTTGTAGTAGTAGTAATGGTAGTATTAGTTGTAGTAGTAGTAGCTAAAGTAGTGGCTGAAGTAGTAGCTAAAGTAGTAGCTGGAGTAGTAGTAGTAGTAGTAGTAGTAGTAGCAATACTAGTAGTAGTAATAGTAGCACAAGTAGTAGTAGTAGTAGTAGAATAGTAGTAGTTGTAGTTGTAATAGAAGTAGTAGTATTAGTAGGAGTATTAGTAGTTGAACTAGTAGAAGTTATAGTAGTAGTTGCAATAGTAGTAGTAGTATTAGTAGGAGTATTAGTAGTTGAACTAGTAGAAGTTATAGTTGTAGTTGCAATAGTAGTAGTAGTATTAGTAGCATTAGGAGTAGCAGCATTGTAGTAGTAGTAGTAATAGTATTAGTAGTAGTAGTAGAAGTAGTTGTAGTAGTAGTTGTAGTAATAGTACTAGTTGCAGTAGTAGTAGAAGTAGCAGTAGTACTAGTAATAGTAATAGTAGTAGGAGTCGTATTTACAGTTGCAGCAGTAACAGTAGTAGTAGTATTTGTAGTAGTAGTGGTAGTAAAAGTAGTAATTGTAGTTGTGGTGGTAGCAGTAGCAAAAGTCATACGAGTAGTAGTAGTTGTGGTTGTTGTAAAAGTAGGAGTTGGCATAGTAGAAATTGTAGATGTAGTAGTAGTAGTAGTGGTATTAGTTGTAGTATTAGAAGCAGTAGTCATAGTTGTAGGACAAGTAGTAGTAGTAGTTGTAATAGTAATAGTAGTAGGGGTAGAACTAGTAGTAGGCGTAGTAATAGTAGTAGTAGTACTAGTAGTAGTATTACTAGCAGTAGTAGCAAAAGTAGTAGTTGTAATTGTAGTGGTAGTAGCCGTAGAAGTCGTAGGAGTAGTAGTAGTAGTAGTTGTTGTTCTAAAAGTAGGAGTTGGACTAGTAGTAGTTGTAGATGCAGCAATAGTAGTAGTAGTTTTTGTTGTTGTAGTAGTAGTAGTAGTTGGAGTAGCAGTAGTTGTTGTTGTTGTTGTTGTAGAAGTAGTAGAAGTAGTGTTTGTACTAGTACTAGTTGTATTAGTAATAGTAGTAGTAGTAGTAGATGTAGTAGTTGAAGTAGTAGTAGTAATAGTAGTAGCAACAGTAGTAGTAGTAGAAGTAGTAGTAGTAGTACTAGTAGTAGTAGCAAGAGCAATAGTAGTAGTAGTTGTTGTTGTAGTATTAGTAGTAGTGTAGTTGTAGCAGTAGCAGTAGCATTAGTAGTAGTAGTAGTGTAGTAGCGGTATGAGTAGCAGAAATAGTAGTAGTAGTTATAATAGTAGTAGTAGTAGTAATAGTACTAGTCAGAGTTGTAATAGTAGTTGTAGTAGTAAAAGTAGTAGCAGTAGCAGCAGTAACAAAAGTAGTAGCAACAGTGGTAGTAGTAGAAGTAGTAGATATTGAGTAGCAGTAGTAGCAGTAGTAGAAGTGGTAGTAGTTGTAGGAGTTGTAGTAGCAGTAGTAGTAATGGTAGTTGTAGTAGTTGTTGTAAATGTAGAAGTAGGAGTAGTAGTAAGAGTGAGTAGTAGTAGTAGTAGTAGTAAGAGGACGAGTAGGAGTAGGAGAAGTAGTAGTGGTAGGAGTAGTTGTAGTACAAGGAGTTGTAGTTGGAGTAGTAGTAGTAGTAGGAGTAGGAGTAGTAGGAGGAGTTGTAGTAGTAGTAGTAGATGCAGTAGGAGTGAAGAAGCAGTAGGCGTAGTTGTTGTTGTTGTTGTAATTGAAGTAGGAGTAGGTGTAGTAATAGTAGTAGTAGGAGGTGTAGATGTAGAAGTAGTAGTGGGAGTAGGAGTTGCAGTTGTAATAGGAGTTGTAATAGTTGGCGTAGTGGTAGCAGTAGTTGCAGCAGGATTAGCGGTACCAGCAGTAATAATAGTAATAGTTGTGGTTCTTGTTGTAGTAGTAGGCGTTGTTGTAGTAATAATAGTACTAGTAGGTGTAGTAGTAGTAGGTGTAGGACTAGCAGTAGAAGTTGGAGTAGAAGTTGTATTAGTAGTAGTAGTAGCAGTAGTAGGAATAGTAGTAGTAGCAATTTTACTAGTAGTATTAGTAGTAGTAACAGCAGTAGTAGTAGTTGTAGTAGCAGTTGTACTAGTAGTAGAATTGGTAGTAATTGTTTTAGTAGTTGTAGTATTATTATTAGTAGTAGTTGTTGTTGTAGTTGTTGTAATAGTTATGGTAGTAGTAGTAATATTACTCATATTATTAGTAGTAGCACGAGTGGGAATAGTATTAGTAGTACTAGTAGCAGCAATAGTAGTTGTAGAAGTCGTAGTATGTGTAGCAGTTGTAGTAGTAGTAGGGGTAGTAGCAGTTGGAGTAGCATTGGTAATGGGAGTAGTAGTGGTAATAATAAAAGTAGTAGCAACAGTTGTAGTTGTAGCATGAGTAGCTGCAGTAGCTACAGCAGTAGCAGTAGTAGTAGCAGTTGTGGTTGTTGCTGTAGTAGTAGTAGTAATAGTAGTAGTTGTTGTTGCAATAGAGGTAATTCTAGAAGTAGCAGCAACAGTAGCTATAGTTGTAATAGTACTGTTAGTAGTAGGAGTAGTAGTAGTCGTTTTACCCCTACTACTACTATTAGTACTACTACTACTAGAACTACTACTACTGATACAATTACTTCTAGTACTACTACTACTTCTCCGACAACTACCACTGCTACTACTAGTAGTAGTAGTACTAGTCATAGTAGTTTTAGTAGTAGTAGTAGTAGTATTAGTAGTTTTACTCCTACTACTAATGCTACAACTGCGACTATTACTATTGCTACTACTACTACTATTACAACAACTACTACTACTACTTCTACTTCTAATACTACTACGACTACTACTACAGCTACTGCTACTACTACTACTGCTCCTACTACTACAACTACTACTGCTTATACTACTGCCACTACAACTACTACTACTATTACTTTTACTAATGCAACTACTACTACTACCACTACTACATCTCCTACCACTTCCACTGGTATAACTACTAGTGCATGTACTACTGCTATTGCAACTACTACTACTACAACAACTACTAGTATTACTACTAATACTATTATCGTCGCTACCACTACAACAACAACGACAACTACTACTACTACTACTCCTAAAACTATTAGCACTACTGCTACAACTACTACAGCTACATCTACTAGTACTAATACTGCTATTGCTGCAACTACAGCTCTTACTGTTTCTACTGCTACTATTACCACTACTGCTATTATGGCTACTTCTGCTATTATGCCTAATACTACTGCTACCGCTGCTTCTACTACGACTACTACTATTACTACTAATACTACTACTACTACTGGTACTATTGGTACTACTGCTACTACTACTACTGCTGCTATTACAACTCTTGTTGCTACTACTAACAATACTACTACTACTGCTGCTGGTACTACTACTTCTACTACTTCTGCTACAACTACTACAATTACTACTACCACTCCTACTACCCGTACTACTCCTACTACTAGTACTGCAACTACTACTACTATAACTACTACTAGAATTGCTTCTACTACGACTAGCACTACTACTACTACTTCTACTATTACTACTACTACTACAATTTCTACTGCAAATACTACTACTATTACTACTACTGCTAATACTACTATTATTACTACTACTACTATTACTCCTACCACTACAACTACTACTACAACGACAATTCTTACCCCGACCACCACAACTACTCCTTCTACTACTCCTACTACAACTCCTATTTCTACTATTACTACTACTACAACTAACACTCCTACTGCTACAACAACTACTACTGCTTATACTACTATTACTAATACTATTTCTAATAGCACTACTACTACTAAAACTACTACTAGTTCGACTATAGCTACTACAACTCCTATTACTACTACGATAACAACAACAACAACAACAACAATAACTACCCCTACTAGTACTACTGTTACTAACGCTCCAACTACTACTACTACAACTACTACTACTACCACTACTTCTACTACTACTACTATTATGACAACAATAACAACAACAACAACAACGACAACTACTACTACTACTATAATGACTACTACTACTACTGCTAATCCTACTACAACAACAACAACAATAACAACGACTACTACTACTACTACTACTAGTACTACTACAACAACTACTACTACTATTACTACTGCTCTTGCTAATACTACTACTACTATTAATACTACTACTACTACTACTACTACTACTACTACAACAACTACGACTACTCCTGCTACCCCTACTACTCGTACTACTCCCACTAGTCTGACTACTATAACTACTACTACTCCTACTACTCCTACAACTCCTTCTACTCCATCTACTATGACTTCTGCTACTACTGCCACTACAGCTGCTTCCAATAATACTTTTACTACTACTACTACTACTACTACTATTGCTACTGCTACTTCTACTGCTACTGATGCTGCTGCTACTACTGCTACTACTACTACTACTAAAACTACAACAACTACTACTACCCCTACTACTATTACTACTATTCCTGCTGTTACAACTACAACTACTACACCTATGCTTCTCCTCCTACTACTACTACAGCTACTACTGCTACTGCTGCTGCTACTACTACTACTACTACTACTACTACATCTACTACTCCTGCTGCTCCTACTTATACTATTACTTCTGCTGCTACTACTAC
>RXID01001304.1:0-22109 GCA_005019695.1 Trichopus zeylanicus subsp. travancoricus | reverse complement strand
TCATCGTTAAGGTATTTACAATGGGATAAGTTCAAAAAAATAAAGAAAATTTAAACAGCTAAAATAGATTTATGAATTCTGAAGGCATGCAAACAGAAAAGATTGATTTCAACACAATAATTCTCTCTATTTTGCTCAACTTCTTCTGGACTACAACAAAGAATGCGCAACAGCTAAGCCAACAACTAATTCAAGAGGCTACAACAAAGAATGCGCAACAGCTAAGCCAACAACTAATTTCTTGAATCAACTAGAAACATGGCTCAAAAATTGTACCTGATAATCACCGAAACAACATAATTTCAGAAGACAAATAGGAAAACTCTTAAGCTTGAAACTCAACTGCTGCATCCATAGATAAGTAGGTACACAATGGAATATAATAACACCAATAAAACACTACTGCTCGATCATGGTCGGCTCTAAATCCATGATAAAACACAACTTAATTAAAGCAAATTCCACAACTCATGAAGTAACATAGGCAACCAGAACTCAAAACTTTGTTATCAGTACTTCAAAGGAGCTCAAAGGATGACGAGGACGCGCTGGAGCACGGAGGTCGAAGGCTCAAGAGCTGGAATCGTCGGGGAGGACGACGAGGATGACGAGGTCTGCGATGGAGCACGGATGTCTTCGCTCAGGAGCTGGAATCGTTGGGGAGGATGACGAGGACGACGAGGACGCGTTGGAGTACGGAGGTCTTCGCTCCGGAGCTGGAATCGTCGAGGAGGACAACGAGGTCTGCACTGGAGTATGGAGGTCTTCGCTCGAGCTAGAATCGTGGGAGAGGATAGGGAAAAGCAGTTGGAAAAAACAGGGAAAATAAGGAAACAGAGGAAATTCGGCGGTGGGACCCACGCGAATTCCCTTTGGAAAGCTTGTATTCCTAAGTTTTTGCCACGTAAAAAAAACCGGGAATCGAGGGCAGCTGACAATCAGCTGATTCCCTCGATTCCGGTTCTCGGAATCGAACCAAACACAGGAATGGAGGGAATTGACTCTCAATTCCCTTTATTCCCCCGATTCCGGATTCCCGGAATCGAACCAAACGGACCCTAACAATAAACAAGTAATTCCTTAGATATCAGAATACTAACTCAAATAAAAAGATAGCACAAACAAAAGTTTTCTGTGCCTCAAGTCTCAAGCAACATAACCGCTGAGAGAAGACATGAATTCAGACATTAGGTTCGAAATGATAGTGAAAGCAATCCAACCCAACACATGCCTATACCAAGGGTGGATTGGAGTTCAGTTTATTTCTTTTCTTCCTTCTCAGCCTCTGCAGCCTTCTTCATCCTGGCACCAACCTGGCGCTGGTTCATCCGCTCAACACGAAGCTTGCCATATGCATTGAATGCCTTCATCTCCTCAGTCACCTTAACAAGCTCAATGGAAGGCTGCTCACGAACAATTGGCATGTACGTGCCCTGGACCTGGGTTGCAGTCGCCAGCTCCTCTGGAGCAGAGTCACCGGACTGAAATAAAAAAGGCGGACAATTAGCAAGAAACATTGATCTTGCAAAACCTATGAGTTTAAAGCAAAATTACCTTGAATTTGCCGGCACGTCTTGGGAAGACGACAAGTTTGGCCTTGTAAGTCTTCAGCCTCTGGACGTTAGCTTGAAGTCCCTCCAGCGAGCGGTTCTTCCGACGGTGGTCAACAGCAATGCCAATGGTTGGTGCAAGCTTTTTCGGGATGCCAGCTGCCTGAAAGGCAAGTCAACATAACATGAAAAACATTAGTGAATTCAGATAAACCAGCAACAATTAAAAGATGCAAATGTAACTTACGTCGACACCTAGCACTTCAGAAATAGCAGTCCATAAAAATTGTGAAGAAATATAATAATGGCAAAAGATTTCATTTCCCATCGCTGAAGCTAAAATCGGACAAAATGCACAAACTAAAAGTTGCACCATCAAAGACTATTAACAAGAAAATTTTTGATCTGTCACACTGTCAGCCTCATTCATAGATTTATTATGCTTATTATTGGTACAAACCTGTTTCCATAGACACATAATTATGACAAATTACAAACACACTGAGCATAGTACATTAGTTCATTGTGTGTTCTGAACAGAGAGAAATTACCGAATAGTTACCCATCAGAGGGTAAAGGATTACTCAATCACTTAAAAAGTAACAGAGTTCAAAACACGTGCATATTTTCATTAGCATTTAACGCAGGCAGATAAAAGAGTTCAGAAGTTAAGATATTCATGAACAACAGAGGGCATTGGTATGTTTTATCATTTCTATGAGAGAACACAACAAAAAAATGCAGAGAATAAAATAAACAATTCAGCAAACTACCTTCAACTCCTCCAGAGTAAAACCCCTGCCAGCTCTAGGTTTCATGTTGTACTTCAGAGTCCGACACTGAACAATTGGGCGGAGAGGACCGGCAGTTGGCCGGGGGAAAATCTTGACGGCTTTCTTTTGTCTTGCTGAAGGTTGCCATCAATATATAAAAACACAAGGAGCTGAGAAGAAAGGTATAGGAAAAAGCATAAGACTTCAGAAATATAAAGATAAGGGCCGCTCTACCATTGCGTCTTCTGGTTTTACGAGCTGGTTGGTTAAACCAAGTCCTCACTTAGTTCTGCCAGTGCTTCTTGAAATGCCCATTTGGCACGACATTGTTGTGCTTAACCATGACACCTTACCTACACGTAGAAAATGGTGAGATTTCATATACATTTGTAAACATAGCTATGGGACGTCACTACTACAGAATCATAGCTCAAATGAAATTCAAAACAAGAACAACAACATTCTCGAGCATCACAAAATATGCCAACTTACATTATATGCACATCACCTACTTTAATGCCATATGAGATATCATTAAAGAGTATGTCCACGGTCAATGTAAATTTCAGTAAGACCATACAAGAATAATCGATCAACTAAAATTCCTGCGGAGCATATAGCATTTGATACTAAATCCACAAAAGGATTGATACTCAAACATAAAATATCAAGAAAACACTGGACTTCATTTGCACCAGCCCTATAACCTCCTTTTGGCTTAAAAATGGAATGCACATACCTTCCAAGTCAACCTTTTTCGGCCAAACAATAAAGATTTTTAGCAGATCAAACAGAATTCGACACCAAAACTGTCGTTTGCGGAATTATTGATCAGTTCGTTTTAAACCCTAACAACTACAGAATTCCCAAACAAATTCAACTTAATTTGTGGATGCCGAAGTCCAAATTTTAAAAAATTTATAGAGGAAATAACAAATCCAGTACCAAATGATAACATGCATCTCAAACTCATCACTATGGACATAAAAAATTTACAGAATGAGAGAAGACGTGCTGGACACCAAAAAAACAGCCCCTAAATTCGATATAGCACCAACATCTGAAGGAAATGATTCGAAACCTCAGAAAAGGGAAACGTGTTCCAAACGAAGCAATAAATCGTTGGAACTGAGTACTTTTGAGCTAGATATTTCAAGTTCTCAGATTTCAACCACAGGAATCGCAAGAAAAACATCGTGGAATCAGAGGAAACAGAGAAGACCAAGGATTTCTACGAAAGGAGAAGAAATCTCACCGGAACTCCGCCGCTGGATCGAAACCCGCGACTTCGCCGCCAAAGCTAATAACCAGCTGCCGTAATTTCCGGTAATTACGAAAAAACACCCGTAATTTTCGTAATTATTTATTTATTTTTTTCAAAATATTTATTCACACGCTCCTGATTATTATTTAATCAAAATTTTCTACAAAAATTTTGATTTTACCCTCCGTAATTTTTACAATTAGACTCCTAAAAACTTATTTTCTCACTCCCACTCTCTCTCCCAAATCATTTACAAATAAATCCTTGAAATATTTTTATTCATAAAAAAATTTAAATATTTATAAACGAGCGGCGAGCGAGTGCGGCGAGCATGCGAGTGCTGGTGCGCGGGCGCGGACGCCAGCCGGCGAGGGCGAGGGCGAGGGCACGGCCCGCGTGGGGTCTATTCGTAAAATTTATTTTAAAAATAAATAAAATTTGGACTTATTTATAAATAAAAATATTCAAGGAGTTTATTTTTAAATGTATAAATATTAAACTTGTAATTTTAAATTTTAAGTTTTAAAACCTTCAATGTCTTTTTTGTAAAATTTTATTTAAAACATGATAAAAAATTTAGACTTATTTACAAATAAAAATATTCAAGGGGTCTATTTGTAAATGCACAACATGAAACTTGTAATTTTAAATTTTAAGTTTTCAAACCTTCAATGACTTATTTGTAAAATTTAGTTTTAAAATAAATAAAATTTGGACATATTTATAAATAAAAATATTCAAGATGCCTATTTTTAAATGTACAAATGTCAAAGTTGTAATTTTAAATTTTAAGTTTGAAAACCTTCAATGTCTTTTTTGTAAAATTTTATTTAAAACATGATAAAAAATTTAGAGTTATTCATAAATAAAAATATTCAGGGGATCTATTTGAGAATGTACAAACATGAAACATGTAAGTTTAAATTTTAAGTTTTCAAACTTTCAATGATTTATTCGTAAAATTTAGTTTTAAAATAAATAAATTTTAGACTTATTTATGAATAAAAATATTCAAGGGGTCTATTTTTAAATGTACAAATATTAAACTTGTAATTTCAAATTTTAAGTTTTAAAACCTTTAATGTCTTTTTTCTAAACTTTAATTTAGAAAATGATAAAAAAGTTATACTTATTTATAAATAAAAATATTCAAGGGGTTTATTTGTAAATGTACAAATATAAAACTTGTAATTTCAAATTTTAAGTTTTAAAATCTTCAATGTCTTCTTTGTAAAATTTTATTTAAAAAAGAATAAAATTTGGACTTATTTATATAAATATGTTCAAGGGGTCTATTTATAAATGTACAAATATTAAACTTGTAGTTTGAAATTTTAACTTTTAAAAACTTCAATGTTATTTTTGTAAAATTTTATTTTAAAGATGATAAAATATTGAACATATTTATAAATAAAAATATTCACGGGATCTATTTGTAAATATACGAACGCTAAATTCGTAATTCAAAATTTTAATTTTTAAAACTTCAATATTGTGAAATTTTATTAAAAAATTGATAAAAGTTGGGATTATTTATAAATAAAAAAAGTTGAGGGGTCTATTTGTAAATATAGAAAATATTGCACTTGTATTTTAAAATTTTAAGTTTTAATACCTTTAACTCTTTTTTGTTAAATTTTTTTAAAAACTTATAAATTTTTGACTTATTTATAATTAAAGAAATTCAAGGGACTTATTTGTAAATTCACAAATATAAAATTTGTAATTAAATTTCTTATGTAGGGTTTATTTGTAAAATATTTAAAATATTTAAGGTCCTTTTCATAAATTTTCATATAAAAAATAAAACATTTGGACTTTTTTATAAATAAAAAAAAAATCAAGGGGCTTGTTTGTAAATATACAAATATTAGGGTTTATTTATAAAATATTTGAAATATTTCAGCTCCTTTATAAATATTTTTTTCAAAAATATTAGCATTTGGAATTTTTTATAAATTAAAATATTCAAGGGGCTTATTTGTGAAAATACAAATATTGTGATTTATTTATAAAATATTTAAAATATTTCAACTCCTTTATAAATAATTTTTTGAAAAATATTAATATCTGGACTTTTTTATAAATAAAAATATGTCAAGGGTTTATTTGTAAATGGTTTAAGAGAAAGAGTGGGAGTGGAAAATAAGTTTTCAGAGATTTAATTGTAAAAATTACGGAGGTTAAATTCGAAATTTTTAAAGAAAATTTTGATTAAATAACAATCAGGAGATGTAGGTAAATATTTCGAAAAGGGAATGGTATAGGTAATTACAAAAAATACAGGAGATTTTTCATAATTACCGAAAATTACGGGGATGTAGGTAATTAGCCTTAATACATATATATAGCATGGGAAAACCCTAATCTCGGTTCAGATGAGATCCGGGATTTCGAGTGCAGAAAATTGACCAACATGAAAACCCGACCCGAACCGATTGGGTGCGGATTACCTTGTTTGTAGAATTTTTTTTATCCGAATTTTTAATGGGTCGGGTATATGTACATTTTCACTTAATTTGTTAATAATAATAAGAAATATAATTATCTGCAAGTTTATTTTTGGCAAAAAAAAATTAATTTTTTAATGTGTAAAGAGAGCAACGGATAAAATTTACGAACCAGACGTTTAAACCAACAGAAATTATGAACGATTATTTCTGCTTGCTGCTTGGTCGGATTAATATTATTAATTAATCGCATTTCACTAATCAAATTAGTGCCGCGCGACATCCAAATCAAATTTATTTTTGTACAATCAGTCCATCATACGCGGATCTTTGGTTTTTACGAATCGACCATTTTAAAATAAATATTTTTAGAAAGAGAAATTAACAAAAATTTCAAAAAAAAAAGCCAATTTGTACATAAAATCCCCTTCCAGAAGAGTTCTAAAAATAGCATCCGTAAAAAAGCAGGAGACTATATGTAATCTTTATCAGACAGAAGACTTCCTAATATAATCATCATCAACAGTAAAACGTTCCTAACATGACGAGATCGTATCATCGTAATACAAAGATCCATATCCGACGGCCAAAAACCCTCATCCAAATTATTACTATACAGATTTTTTTACCGTCAGATTTTGCTTGCAGCTGGCACGATATTTTTCACCGCCGGATTTTCTTTACAGCTGGTTTTTTTCTTTTTTAGAGCGCTATATAACCTGAGCCACTTCCCTCGCCCGCTCTCTCTCTCTCTCCGTTTCTTGTGCTGCAACTCTTCTTCTTCCTTCTCTGTTTCTTGCACTCGCTCGATCTTCTCCTTCTTCTTTCCGTTTTTGGATCGCCTTCTCCATCTCGACAGCGATGGAGGGAAGCAGCAACATTGCTCCCTGGAGCCTCAAGTTCAGCCCCAGCGACCAAGAGGCGGTCTTGTATCTCCTCCACAAGTCCTCCGGCGACCACCAGGCTGTTGCCTCCGTTGACAACCTGATCCCCACCGTCGACGTCTACGGCACCAGACCGGATAACCTGCTCCCTGAAGGCCAGATCGAGGCATTCTACTTCTCCTGCATCGCCGGCCAGAGCAAGAACCGCCGGACCCGCACCACCAAGTGCGGCGGAACATGGAAAAACAATAAGAAGGAGAATGTCACCGCTGGCTCGGTCACCGCCCGCAAGTTACTCTTGTCTTTCTGCGAGAAGGGACAGACCTCCACCAGTGGATGGGTGATGCACGAGTACCAGATCGAGTCCGAGAGCGACTGGGTTCTCTGCAAGATCAAGCTCAACTCCTCTGCAGAGAGGAAGATGCTGAAGAGAAAGCGGGGGCAAGAAGACAACGGGGATTGCGGGGCCCTGCAACTCCAAGAACCTTCTTCCTGTTCTTCTACTCGGCCTCGGCTGGAAGAACAACGAGTGTGGTCTTCTTGGTCCTCGGCACCCACTCGCGGCTCAGGCACACATACTGCCCCTGCTCTGTTTTTCCCATTGGCAGACGAGCCTGCCAAATCAGACCAGCCCCTGCAGCCTTCTCATTTGTTGCACTCGCTGCCGTCATCCTCATCATCGGATCCCTTCTCATCGGTTGCATCGACGGCTGTCGAGGTCACGAATGCTGCTGCGCTGAACCCATTCGTCGATCCACCGCCGTGTCCAAGTTTTGACGCGCCCCCAGCGTCAATCCAGTCAACAGCATGGACAGACGCCATCTTGCCAGAGCCCAGTGAAGCCTCGATTGCAGCCGCCGGTTCCACAATGGGTAACGAGCCAATGCAGTTTCCAAGTTTTGACGAGCCCACAACGTCAATCCAGTCAACGGCATGGACAGACGCAATCTCGCCAGAGCCCACTGAAGCCTCCATCGCACCCGCCGGTTCCTCAATCGACGAGATTTTGACGTCAGGCCAGACCTCCTTCACATCGTCGGAACTTCTGTTGGATGATGACTTGCTGCAGCCGCTTGAACTCATGGATCAGCAACCATGGTTCGAGCGAGAGTACGGGCTCGCACAGAGAGTTTGTTCACAGTGCCTACATTGGCGTGGGACCGGGAGCCCAGTTGTCGTGAGGGTTTGCCTCAGCAAGAGTGCCAATAGTTGTTGAGCTCTTCGTGGCCATCCACAATGGTTGTAAGTTGAACAGGAGCAAATCATGCTTTTGCACACTACTTCAATGTCATTTTGGTTTGCTGCTAATTATAAGCATACAACGTGAGTGTGAGCAATGGTGCACTTCCACCCTCACAAAATCAAAAATGCTCTTGGCTGATTGTGCACAGAAGGCCTCAAAACAGTGATGATTTTTTTTTTTTGAGAGGTAATAAAGCAAATAATATCAATCAAACTCTTAACATATTAATACAAACAACACCAACTATCAACAAAGCTCCTTCACCAAATCGGGGAGATGCATTAAGCAAGCATTCTTCTTTGCTAGAAACTTTTGTCTAAAAAATTTCTTCAAATTAACATAAAAGGAAAAAGTTACGAGGAAAACATAGTTCCAAAATAAAAAGAAAAAAATTCAAAACAAGCCACATCATGTTGCATATGAGATTAAGTGTGACATAAAAAATATTAGCGATTAACAAGCAATTCATTTTTCTCTGAGATCAAGTGATAAAACCGGCAAGTGCGCAAGCAGCAATTACTCCACCTCTGCCCAAGTAATAACCAATTTCAGCTGGGGTAAGTACTCTGCAAAACAGAATATTCAATAAAAATCATGGTCCCATCGTCAGAATGTAGGTATTGATAATCTCAAGTTGCAACACAAAGTTACTTAGTTTGATAATTAACTCTTGCAAGCAAACAAACATGTTCAAGACAAAGGAGCAACTCAACCAAATGAAAAACACATAATGCCTGAACTTTCGATCAGCACCAATAATTCCAATTTCAATGTTCTTGCCAGAAATCTGCCCTTCGAACCTACAGTTACAAATCATGTTATATCAAATGACAGCACAGGTAGGCATGCTTCGAAATGCTGGTCAGTTGAGTAATCATTATCTGTACCCTTCCTTGAGAGTCAGAATAGCAGTGTGTACAGTATCATCAAGTTCCATATCATCAGTGTACCTAAATGAAAGAGATTATTCATGTTCATAAGCAAAAGAAAGGAAAAAATCATTCTGAGTGATTATTACAAGCTAAACAAAATAAGTATCCAACTTGCAGACAATCACAGTGTACCATTTCTGGAACTTGCTTGTAGAAATCAGTAACTTTGTTATCCACCAAACTAGGTTCAGGTTGGAAACAAAACGATAGGCATAAAACCAAAATATTTAACTATTATTAGTAGCCATGCATTTCACATAACTTGAATCTTACTTGGGAAATAATTGCCAGACACAAAGATCCGAGAAACTTGATTCATGGTAACTACTAAACAATCTGCATTATTCTAATTTGCCTAATCAAACTTGTCTTAAACGCATCTATTGGATTTTTTTTTTTTTTGAACCATCCAGTTAATTCCTCCTACTGGAACAAAACACCTTTGCCACTGGCACAGATTTCTACCCAGAAATGAACACCAACAGAAAGACAACCGAAACCATGATCACAGCATCAAAATTACAAAAAAAAAAAAACATGAACTTTGTACTAACTTGACAATGCACAAACATTTTGTGTATCTCTTCTCGAGAAATGTCTTTGCATTAGAAACATTCTTCCCCATTGCCGAAGCTTTCCAAGAGAAGTATGAGCCAGATGGATCAACCTATGCCAAAGCACAGAATGATTAAAGCAAGTACAAAAATTACCAGGTACAAAAGTCTGATAGAAAATACCTAAAAATTGCAGAATAACTGAATGATCACAAGCAAATTCAAAAATAAACAGCTTTGTTAACCAATATCAGCTTTATTAACTCCGAGAATTTTACTCTAAATTTGAATAATTTGCTTCACTAATGCTGTCAGTGAATTAATTAATAAAATTTTCATGCAAACAAATGATGAGTTAAGCAGTTCTCCATTAGTATTTGGGATTTAATTATCGTATTAATCAAAATTGGAGTTATCTCAGCACCTAATTACTCCAATAATCTTGTTTTCTTCCAAAATAAGGGTTGCATGCATATGCTAATTTACTTTTTTGTATCACATTAGTATGTTATTAGAAACAATGAATATAGACAAATAAAATTAAACATGAGTTTTTAAGAAATGATGGTCAACATGTGTACTTATTTAAGATTGACAAAACAATATACAATCATATATATATATATGTCTGAGACATTAACAGACCTTAACATATTTAGTATAAATTTAAGTAACTAAATTCTAAATAGATTTAACATAAAATTATAGAACTCAACAAATCTCAGTTCTCCTCAAATCCGTGAGAGTTGATTTTAGGCTCGCCCAAACTCCACTTGCACAAGCTGGACCCGCTGACAGCTGTTCGTGAGCATTTGTTGCCCAAAATAATGTACGTCGTCAAATATCATTAATCCAATTACTTCTAACTTTAATTGTAATATTACTTGAGGCCATTCGGCTATAAAATTTCAATATAAATTTTTTTCAAAAGTAAGCCGCGATATAAATGGTGGCTAAGAGACTCATATCAACTCCTATGAATTAAAAGAAATAAAATTAAAGAAAATAAATGATACTAATTATATTAATAATAATTATTGGCATTAAAATAACATCGTTTTAACAAAAAATCACTTGAAAATTCACAATTTCATGAGTCTCATATATAGCTTCGGGAATTTCTTGGGGCAATACGTAGACAAGTGACTCGATAAATCAAATGGAATTCAATCAATTAGCAAAAGAGATGTCATCTTTAGATGTAAAAGAAATTAATCCATCCCTCATATTGCCAAACTATGGCATTGAGATACTAGTAATTAAAAATCTATTTATAATCCCATGTAGCCTCCCGATGGAAATGACGACAAAATCTAGACGAGCCCATAAAGCCATGACTATAAGGGCCCATTTGATGCGATTCCGGTTTTAGGAATCGTGGAATCGTGGGAATTGAGTGATTTCGGAAAATTGAAGGAATTGAAAGAACTAGATAATTTCGATGTTTGGATGAGTATTTACTGTAGGGAATTGGGAATTGGCCAATTCATAAATTCTAAATTCTGTTGTTTGGTTGACAAATGGAATTGATCAATTTCATAAGTTGTTAAATTCTTGTGTTTGGTTGACGTGGGAATTGAGAATTAGCATATTACACAAAATAATAATTTATATATAAATTAATACATAAATATAATAAACTTAATATAAAATTTTATAATTATAGAAATATATGTTAACTAATTATTATTATTATTTAATATAATATTATTATTTTCATGTGATTTTCGAATCAACTATTTCATCTGCAAAATTGCAATATAAATACACTTATCAGAAAAACCCTCATCGTTAAGGTATTTACAATGGGATAAGTTCAAAAAAATAAAGAAAATTTAAACAGCTAAAATAGATTTATGAATTCTGAAGGCATGCAAACAGAAAAGATT
Organism: Trichopus zeylanicus subsp. travancoricus; assembly: GCA_005019695.1. Classification (NCBI taxonomy): domain Eukaryota; kingdom Viridiplantae; phylum Streptophyta; class Magnoliopsida; order Dioscoreales; family Dioscoreaceae; genus Trichopus; species Trichopus zeylanicus. The sequence goes on along the minus strand of RXID01001304.1, from coordinate 10,570 downwards.
GATTTCAACACAATAATTCTCTCTATTTTGCTCAACTTCTTCTGGACTACAACAAAGAATGCGCAACAGCTAAGCCAACAACTAATTCAAGAGGCTACAACAAAGAATGCGCAACAGCTAAGCCAACAACTAATTTCTTGAATCAACTAGAAACATGGCTCAAAAATTGTACCTGATAATCACCGAAACAACATAATTTCAGAAGACAAATAGGAAAACTCTTAAGCTTGAAACTCAACTGCTGCATCCATAGATAAGTAGGTACACAATGGAATATAATAACACCAATAAAACACTACTGCTCGATCATGGTCGGCTCTAAATCCATGATAAAACACAACTTAATTAAAGCAAATTCCACAACTCATGAAGTAACATAGGCAACCAGAACTCAAAACTTTGTTATCAGTACTTCAAAGGAGCTCAAAGGATGACGAGGACGCGCTGGAGCACGGAGGTCGAAGGCTCAAGAGCTGGAATCGTCGGGGAGGACGACGAGGATGACGAGGTCTGCGATGGAGCACGGATGTCTTCGCTCAGGAGCTGGAATCGTTGGGGAGGATGACGAGGACGACGAGGACGCGTTGGAGTACGGAGGTCTTCGCTCCGGAGCTGGAATCGTCGAGGAGGACAACGAGGTCTGCACTGGAGTATGGAGGTCTTCGCTCGAGCTAGAATCGTGGGAGAGGATAGGGAAAAGCAGTTGGAAAAAACAGGGAAAATAAGGAAACAGAGGAAATTCGGCGGTGGGACCCACGCGAATTCCCTTTGGAAAGCTTGTATTCCTAAGTTTTTGCCACGTAAAAAAAACCGGGAATCGAGGGCAGCTGACAATCAGCTGATTCCCTCGATTCCGGTTCTCGGAATCGAACCAAACACAGGAATGGAGGGAATTGACTCTCAATTCCCTTTATTCCCCCGATTCCGGATTCCCGGAATCGAACCAAACGGACCCTAACAATAAACAAGTAATTCCTTAGATATCAGAATACTAACTCAAATAAAAAGATAGCACAAACAAAAGTTTTCTGTGCCTCAAGTCTCAAGCAACATAACCGCTGAGAGAAGACATGAATTCAGACATTAGGTTCGAAATGATAGTGAAAGCAATCCAACCCAACACATGCCTATACCAAGGGTGGATTGGAGTTCAGTTTATTTCTTTTCTTCCTTCTCAGCCTCTGCAGCCTTCTTCATCCTGGCACCAACCTGGCGCTGGTTCATCCGCTCAACACGAAGCTTGCCATATGCATTGAATGCCTTCATCTCCTCAGTCACCTTAACAAGCTCAATGGAAGGCTGCTCACGAACAATTGGCATGTACGTGCCCTGGACCTGGGTTGCAGTCGCCAGCTCCTCTGGAGCAGAGTCACCGGACTGAAATAAAAAAGGCGGACAATTAGCAAGAAACATTGATCTTGCAAAACCTATGAGTTTAAAGCAAAATTACCTTGAATTTGCCGGCACGTCTTGGGAAGACGACGAGTTTGGCCTTGTAAGTCTTCAGCCTCTGGACGTTAGCTTGAAGTCCCTCCAGCGAGCGGTTCTTCCGACGGTGGTCAACAGCAATGCCAATGGTTGGTGCAAGCTTTTTCGGGATGCCAGCTGCCTGAAAGGCAAGTCAACATAACATGAAAAACATTAGTGAATTCAGATAAACCAGCAACAATTAAAAGATGCAAATGTAACTTACGTCGACACCTAGCACTTCAGAAATAGCAGTCCATAAAAATTGTGAAGAAATATAATAATGGCAAAAGATTTCATTTCCCATCGCTGAAGCTAAAATCGGACAAAATGCACAAACTAAAAGTTGCACCATCAAAGACTATTAACAAGAAAATTTTTGATCTGTCACACTGTCAGCCTCATTCATAGATTTATTATGCTTATTATTGGTACAAACCTGTTTCCATAGACACATAATTATGACAAATTACAAACACACTGAGCATAGTACATTAGTTCATTGTGTGTTCTGAACAGAGAGAAATTACCGAATAGTTACCCATCAGAGGGTAAAGGATTACTCAATCACTTAAAAAGTAACAGAGTTCAAAACACGTGCATATTTTCATTAGCATTTAACGCAGGCAGATAAAAGAGTTCAGAAGTTAAGATATTCATGAACAACAGAGGGCATTGGTATGTTTTATCATTTCTATGAGAGAACACAACAAAAAAATGCAGAGAATAAAATAAACAATTCAGCAAACTACCTTCAACTCCTCCAGAGTAAAACCCCTGCCAGCTCTAGGTTTCATGTTGTACTTCAGAGTCCGACACTGAACAATTGGGCGGAGAGGACCGGCAGTTGGCCGGGGGAAAATCTTGACGGCTTTCTTTTGTCTTGCTGAAGGTTGCCATCAATATATAAAAACACAAGGAGCTGAGAAGAAAGGTATAGGAAAAAGCATAAGACTTCAGAAATATAAAGATAAGGGCCGCTCTACCATTGCGTCTTCTGGTTTTACGAGCTGGTTGGTTAAACCAAGTCCTCACTTAGTTCTGCCAGTGCTTCTTGAAATGCCCATTTGGCACGACATTGTTGTGCTTAACCATGACACCTTACCTACACGTAGAAAATGGTGAGATTTCATATACATTTGTAAACATAGCTATGGGACGTCACTACTACAGAATCATAGCTCAAATGAAATTCAAAACAAGAACAACAACATTCTCGAGCATCACAAAATATGCCAACTTACATTATATGCACATCACCTACTTTAATGCCATATGAGATATCATTAAAGAGTATGTCCACGGTCAATGTAAATTTCAGTAAGACCATACAAGAATAATCGATCAACTAAAATTCCTGCGGAGCATATAGCATTTGATACTAAATCCACAAAAGGATTGATACTCAAACATAAAATATCAAGAAAACACTGGACTTCATTTGCACCAGCCCTATAACCTCCTTTTGGCTTAAAAATGGAATGCACATACCTTCCAAGTCAACCTTTTTCGGCCAAACAATAAAGATTTTTAGCAGATCAAACAGAATTCGACACCAAAACTGTCGTTTGCGGAATTATTGATCAGTTCGTTTTAAACCCTAACAACTACAGAATTCCCAAACAAATTCAACTTAATTTGTGGATGCCGAAGTCCAAATTTTAAAAAATTTATAGAGGAAATAACAAATCCAGTACCAAATGATAACATGCATCTCAAACTCATCACTATGGACATAAAAAATTTACAGAATGAGAGAAGACGTGCTGGACACCAAAAAAACAGCCCCTAAATTCGATATAGCACCAACATCTGAAGGAAATGATTCGAAACCTCAGAAAAGGGAAACGTGTTCCAAACGAAGCAATAAATCGTTGGAACTGAGTACTTTTGAGCTAGATATTTCAAGTTCTCAGATTTCAACCACAGGAATCGCAAGAAAAACATCGTGGAATCAGAGGAAACAGAGAAGACCAAGGATTTCTACGAAAGGAGAAGAAATCTCACCGGAACTCCGCCGCTGGATCGAAACCCGCGACTTCGCCGCCAAAGCTAATAACCAGCTGCCGTAATTTCCGGTAATTACGAAAAAACACCCGTAATTTTCGTAATTATTTATTTATTTTTTTCAAAATATTTATTCACACGCTCCTGATTATTATTTAATCAAAATTTTCTACAAAAATTTTGATTTTACCCTCCGTAATTTTTACAATTAGACTCCTAAAAACTTATTTTCTCACTCCCACTCTCTCTCCCAAATCATTTACAAATAAATCCTTGAAATATTTTTATTCATAAAAAAATTTAAATATTTATAAACGAGCGGCGAGCGAGTGCGGCGAGCATGCGAGTGCTGGTGCGCGGGCGCGGACGCCAGCCGGCGAGGGCGAGGGCGAGGGCACGGCCCGCGTGGGGTCTATTCGTAAAATTTATTTTAAAAATAAATAAAATTTGGACTTATTTATAAATAAAAATATTCAAGGAGTTTATTTTTAAATGTATAAATATTAAACTTGTAATTTTAAATTTTAAGTTTTAAAACCTTCAATGTCTTTTTTGTAAAATTTTATTTAAAACATGATAAAAAATTTAGACTTATTTACAAATAAAAATATTCAAGGGGTCTATTTGTAAATGCACAACATGAAACTTGTAATTTTAAATTTTAAGTTTTCAAACCTTCAATGACTTATTTGTAAAATTTAGTTTTAAAATAAATAAAATTTGGACATATTTATAAATAAAAATATTCAAGATGCCTATTTTTAAATGTACAAATGTCAAAGTTGTAATTTTAAATTTTAAGTTTGAAAACCTTCAATGTCTTTTTTGTAAAATTTTATTTAAAACATGATAAAAAATTTAGAGTTATTCATAAATAAAAATATTCAGGGGATCTATTTGAGAATGTACAAACATGAAACATGTAAGTTTAAATTTTAAGTTTTCAAACTTTCAATGATTTATTCGTAAAATTTAGTTTTAAAATAAATAAATTTTAGACTTATTTATGAATAAAAATATTCAAGGGGTCTATTTTTAAATGTACAAATATTAAACTTGTAATTTCAAATTTTAAGTTTTAAAACCTTTAATGTCTTTTTTCTAAACTTTAATTTAGAAAATGATAAAAAAGTTATACTTATTTATAAATAAAAATATTCAAGGGGTTTATTTGTAAATGTACAAATATAAAACTTGTAATTTCAAATTTTAAGTTTTAAAATCTTCAATGTCTTCTTTGTAAAATTTTATTTAAAAAAGAATAAAATTTGGACTTATTTATATAAATATGTTCAAGGGGTCTATTTATAAATGTACAAATATTAAACTTGTAGTTTGAAATTTTAACTTTTAAAAACTTCAATGTTATTTTTGTAAAATTTTATTTTAAAGATGATAAAATATTGAACATATTTATAAATAAAAATATTCACGGGATCTATTTGTAAATATACGAACGCTAAATTCGTAATTCAAAATTTTAATTTTTAAAACTTCAATATTGTGAAATTTTATTAAAAAATTGATAAAAGTTGGGATTATTTATAAATAAAAAAAGTTGAGGGGTCTATTTGTAAATATAGAAAATATTGCACTTGTATTTTAAAATTTTAAGTTTTAATACCTTTAACTCTTTTTTGTTAAATTTTTTTAAAAACTTATAAATTTTTGACTTATTTATAATTAAAGAAATTCAAGGGACTTATTTGTAAATTCACAAATATAAAATTTGTAATTAAATTTCTTATGTAGGGTTTATTTGTAAAATATTTAAAATATTTAAGGTCCTTTTTATAAATTTTCATATAAAAAATAAAACATTTGGACTTTTTTATAAATAAAAAAAAAATCAAGGGGCTTGTTTGTAAATATACAAATATTAGGGTTTATTTATAAAATATTTGAAATATTTCAGCTCCTTTATAAATATTTTTTTCAAAAATATTAGCATTTGGAATTTTTTATAAATTAAAATATTCAAGGGGCTTATTTGTGAAAATACAAATATTGTGATTTATTTATAAAATATTTAAAATATTTCAACTCCTTTATAAATAATTTTTTGAAAAATATTAATATCTGGACTTTTTTATAAATAAAAATATGTCAAGGGTTTATTTGTAAATGGTTTAAGAGAAAGAGTGGGAGTGGAAAATAAGTTTTCAGAGATTTAATTGTAAAAATTACGGAGGTTAAATTCGAAATTTTTAAAGAAAATTTTGATTAAATAACAATCAGGAGATGTAGGTAAATATTTCGAAAAGGGAATGGTATAGGTAATTACAAAAAATACAGGAGATTTTTCATAATTACCGAAAATTACGGGGATGTAGGTAATTAGCCTTAATACATATATATAGCATGGGAAAACCCTAATCTCGGTTCAGATGAGATCCGGGATTTCGAGTGCAGAAAATTGACCAACATGAAAACCCGACCCGAACCGATTGGGTGCGGATTACCTTGTTTGTAGAATTTTTTTTATCCGAATTTTTAATGGGTCGGGTATATGTACATTTTCACTTAATTTGTTAATAATAATAAGAAATATAATTATCTGCAAGTTTATTTTTGGCAAAAAAAAATTAATTTTTTAATGTGTAAAGAGAGCAACGGATAAAATTTACGAACCAGACGTTTAAACCAACAGAAATTATGAACGATTATTTCTGCTTGCTGCTTGGTCGGATTAATATTATTAATTAATCGCATTTCACTAATCAAATTAGTGCCGCGCGACATCCAAATCAAATTTATTTTTGTACAATCAGTCCATCATACGCGGATCTTTGGTTTTTACGAATCGACCATTTTAAAATAAATATTTTTAGAAAGAGAAATTAACAAAAATTTCAAAAAAAAAAGCCAATTTGTACATAAAATCCCCTTCCAGAAGAGTTCTAAAAATAGCATCCGTAAAAAAGCAGGAGACTATATGTAATCTTTATCAGACAGAAGACTTCCTAATATAATCATCATCAACAGTAAAACGTTCCTAACATGACGAGATCGTATCATCGTAATACAAAGATCCATATCCGACGGCCAAAAACCCTCATCCAAATTATTACTATACAGATTTTTTTACCGTCAGATTTTGCTTGCAGCTGGCACGATATTTTTCACCGCCGGATTTTCTTTACAGCTGGTTTTTTTCTTTTTTAGAGCGCTATATAACCTGAGCCACTTCCCTCGCCCGCTCTCTCTCTCTCTCCGTTTCTTGTGCTGCAACTCTTCTTCTTCCTTCTCTGTTTCTTGCACTCGCTCGATCTTCTCCTTCTTCTTTCCGTTTTTGGATCGCCTTCTCCATCTCGACAGCGATGGAGGGAAGCAGCAACATTGCTCCCTGGAGCCTCAAGTTCAGCCCCAGCGACCAAGAGGCGGTCTTGTATCTCCTCCACAAGTCCTCCGGCGACCACCAGGCTGTTGCCTCCGTTGACAACCTGATCCCCACCGTCGACGTCTACGGCACCAGACCGGATAACCTGCTCCCTGAAGGCCAGACCGAGGCATTCTACTTCTCCTGCATCGCCGGCCAGAGCAAGAACCGCCGGACCCGCACCACCAAGTGCGGCGGAACATGGAAAAACAATAAGAAGGAGAATGTCACCGCTGGCTCGGTCACCGCCCGCAAGTTACTCTTGTCTTTCTGCGAGAAGGGACAGACCTCCACCAGTGGATGGGTGATGCACGAGTACCAGATCGAGTCCGAGAGCGACTGGGTTCTCTGCAAGATCAAGCTCAACTCCTCTGCAGAGAGGAAGATGCTGAAGAGAAAGCGGGGGCAAGAAGACAACGGGGATTGCGGGGCCCTGCAACTCCAAGAACCTTCTTCCTGTTCTTCTACTCGGCCTCGGCTGGAAGAACAACGAGTGTGGTCTTCTTGGTCCTCGGCTGCCACTCGCGGCTCAGGCACACATACTGCCCCTGCTCTGTTTTTCCCATTGGCAGACGAGCCTGCCAAATCAGACCAGCCCCTGCAGCCTTCTCATTTGTTGCACTCGCTGCCGTCATCCTCATCATCGGATCCCTTCTCATCGGTTGCATCGACGGCTGTCGAGGTCACGAATGCTGCTGCGCTGAACCCATTCGTCGATCCACCGCCGTGTCCAAGTTTTGACGAGCCCCCAGCGTCAATCCAGTCAACAGCATGGACAGACGCCATCTTGCCAGAGCCCAGTGAAGCCTCGATTGCAGCCGCCGGTTCCACAATGGGTAACGAGCCAATGCAGTTTCCAAGTTTTGACGAGCCCACAACGTCAATCCAGTCAACGGCATGGACAGACGCAATCTCGCCAGAGCCCACTGAAGCCTCCATCGCAGCCGCCGGTTCCTCAATCGACGAGATTTTGACGTCAGGCCAGACCTCCTTCACATCGTCGGAACTTCTGTTGGATGATGACTTGCTGCAGCCGCTTGAACTCATGGATCAGCAACCATGGTTCGAGCGAGAGTACGGGCTCGCACCAGAGAGTTTGTTCACAGTGCCTACATTGGCGTGGGACCGGGAGCCCAGTTGTCGTGAGGGTTTGCCTCAGCAAGAGTGCCAATAGTTGTTGAGCTCTTCGTGGCCATCCACAATGGTTGTAAGTTGAACAGGAGCAAATCATGCTTTTGCACACTACTTCAATGTCATTTTGGTTTGCTGCTAATTATAAGCATACAACGTGAGTGTGAGCAATGGTGCACTTCCACCCTCACAAAATCAAAAATGCTCTTGGCTGATTGTGCACAGAAGGCCTCAAAACAGTGATGATTTTTTTTTTTTGAGAGGTAATAAAGCAAATAATATCAATCAAACTCTTAACATATTAATACAAACAACACCAACTATCAACAAAGCTCCTTCACCAAATCGGGGAGATGCATTAAGCAAGCATTCTTCTTTGCTAGAAACTTTTGTCTAAAAAATTTCTTCAAATTAACATAAAAGGAAAAAGTTACGAGGAAAACATAGTTCCAAAATAAAAAGAAAAAAATTCAAAACAAGCCACATCATGTTGCATATGAGATTAAGTGTGACATAAAAAATATTAGCGATTAACAAGCAATTCATTTTTCTCTGAGATCAAGTGATAAAACCGGCAAGTGCGCAAGCAGCAATTACTCCACCTCTGCCCAAGTAATAACCAATTTCAGCTGGGGTAAGTACTCTGCAAAACAGAATATTCAATAAAAATCATGGTCCCATCGTCAGAATGTAGGTATTGATAATCTCAAGTTGCAACACAAAGTTACTTAGTTTGATAATTAACTCTTGCAAGCAAACAAACATGTTCAAGACAAAGGAGCAACTCAACCAAATGAAAAACACATAATGCCTGAACTTTCGATCAGCACCAATAATTCCAATTTCAATGTTCTTGCCAGAAATCTGCCCTTCGAACCTACAGTTACAAGTCATGTTATATCAAATGACAGCACAGGTAGGCATGCTTCGAAATGTTGGTCAGTTGAGTAATCATTATCTGTACCCTTCCTTGAGAGTCAGAATAGCAGTGCGTACAGTATCATCAAGTTCCATATCATCAGTGTACCTAAGGGCCTGTTTGTTTCAATTCCCTTTCCCCGGAAACGGGGGAATTGAGGGAATTAGGAGCCCAATTCCCTCAATTCCCTTGTTTGTTTCAATTCCAGAAGCCCGGAATCGAGGGAATCAGCCGATTCCCAATTCCCTCGATTCCTCCTTTCATTTCCTCTCGAAAACGACGGGAAACCGTGATTTCCCGTGTTTTCCCGATCTCGTCTCTCTGGCCTTTCGTCCCCGATCTCATCTTCACGAAAATTTCAGATCGAGATCGTCTTCCCCGATCTCCTCTTCCCCGATCTCATCTTCACGAAAATTTCAGATCGAGGTCGTCTTCCGTCTCTCGTCTTCCCGATCTTCCCCGAGCTCGTCTTCACGACCGCTGCTCCGGATCGTTCCCCGATCTCGTCTTCTCGACCGCTGCTCCGGATCGTCTTCCCGATCTTCCCCGATTTCGTCTTCACGACCGCTGCTCCGGATCGTTCTCCGATCTCGTCTTCTCGACCGCTGCTCCGGATTGTGTTCCCGATCTTCCCCGATCTCGTCTTCACGAGCTTCCCGATCTCGTCTTCCCGACGGCCATCCCGACCGCTGCCCCAATTGCGGCCCGACGGCCCTCCCGACCACTGCCCCGACCGCTGCCCTGCCCATGGCCCGACCACTGCCCTGACCACGGCCCGACCGCTGCCCCTGTTCTTCACGAGTTCTTCACTATCATCGTGAAGCTATTTTGGTTGGATTACTAAGCTTTACGGTTCTGCCGTAATTTTCAAAGAAGCTGAAATCCGGAAAATTCAACCAATTGGGTTCCAAATTTGATAAAGGTATTATTTTTACTCAATTTTTTATCTGTTTTGATGATTTTTTTTTTTGGTTGAATTACAGATGATCAGGTTGGGAGAGCGAGAAACAGAGTACTTTAGTTGCAGAAAACACTTATATTGGTTCTTCATTATTGCCGTAGATAAGGAAAACACAGAGAATTGTATGAAATCACGGGTCCATGGAGAGAAGACATGTTGTTTTTGTTTGTTAATGAGCCAAAATCCTGTTCTCTTTATATCATAATGTTTGTACCTTGCCGACATGATTTAGATTTGATGTTAACTTTGATCATCCAGTATGTTTTAATCATAGTAGGTTGATGTTTTTGATTCTTTGATCATCCAACTTTGATGAAGTTCAAGGGGGAACGATTTAGTAAGCCTTTTCTGAAACTTGCATGTAGGCGTTTACCTGAGGACGAGATTGATGGCATGACATTTGTTGATGGTATGACTGATGAGGACAGAATTGAGTGGCTTCAGGAGTTTATGGATGATATAAGTATATAGTTATATATTTTGTAATGATCTATTAAGTTAAACTATGTATTTAACTATCTTTTGAGCGGACTTTTGTATTATCTTGCTAAGATGTCTTTTGTAATATATTAAGTTGTCTCTGTAGTACATACAAATCATCATAATATTTATTGTGCTATTTGTACATATAGTGAAATTGAAATCCCTTTATTTTTCGGTCTTTTTGTAAAATCTTATTAATTTTTAAAATTATTTCAATAATTTT
>RXID01001302.1:0-40706 GCA_005019695.1 Trichopus zeylanicus subsp. travancoricus | reverse complement strand
TAGTAGTAGTTGTTGTTTTTTTGTTGTGTTGTTGTTTTGTGTAGTAGTAGTAGTAGTGTTGTTTGTTAGTTGAGTATTAGAGTAGTCGTAGCTTGTAGTGTTAGTATTAGTATGTAGCAAAATGTACGAGCCCTTAGTAAAGTAGTGGTGGTGGTCGGTGGTAGGTAAGTAGTGTAGTAGTAGTAGTGTTCGTTATAGTAGTAGCACTGTTCCTAGTTAGTAGAAGTCGTGTTGGTGCTGGTAGTAGTAGTAGTATTAGTCGTTCGTAGTAGAGTAGTCTGTTAGATTAGTAGTAGCAATGCTATCGCGTCGAAGTAGTGGTGGTACTAGTAGTAGTAGTCGTAGTAGTAGTAGTAGTAGTTGTTGTTGTTGTTGTTGTTGTTCTAGTAGTAGTAGTAGCAATAGTAGTGGTAGGAATTGGAGTAGGGATAGTAGTTGGAGTTTCTGTAGTTGGAGTTGAGGTTGTAGTAGCAGTAGGAGTTGGCGTAGGATTAGTAGTAGCAGTATTAGTGGTAATAGTAGGAGTTGTAGTCGTAGTAGTAATAGTAGGAGTAGGAGTAGCAGTACAAGTAGAAATAGTAGGAGTAGCAGCAGTAGTGGTAATAGTATTGGTGGTAGTAGTAGTAGTCGTAATAGGAGTAGTATTAGTTGTCATAATAGGAGGGTAGTAGTTGTTGTAGTAGTAGGAGTAGTCATAGTTGAAGTTGTAGGAGTGTTAGGAGGAGTAGTAGCAGTATTCGTAGTAGTGGTAGTAGTAGGGGTAGTAGTGTTAGTAGCAGTAGTTGTTGTTGTTGTTGTTGTAGGAGTGTTAGGAGTTGTAGTAGTAGTTGGAGTAGTAGAATTAGTAGTAGAAGTAGGTGTATAGTAATAGTAATAGTAGTAGTTGTTGTAGTAGTACTAGTAGATGTAGTAGTAGCAGTAACGGTAGGAGTAGGAGTTGGAGTATGAGTAGTAGTAGGATTTGTAGTAGTAGTAGTAGGAGGAATACTAGTAGTAGCAATTGTAGGAGTAGGAATAGTTGTTGTTGTTGTTGTTGTAGTGGAAGTACTAGCAATAGTTATAGTTGTAGCACTCATAGTAGTATTAGTAGTTGCAGTAGTAGTAGCAGTAGTATTATTAATAGTAGTAGTAGGAGATTGAGTAGGGTAGTCGTAGTTATATTAGGAGTAGAGGTAGGAGTAGTTGTAGGAGTCAGAGTTGAATTTGGAGTTATAGTAGGAGTTGTAGTAGTTGTAGTCATACTAGTAGGAGTAATTGTAGTAGCAGTTGTTGGAGTTAGAGTGGTAGTAGTGCTAGTAATAGTAGTAGAAATAGTAGTGGTAGTACTAGCAGTGGTTGGGGTAGTAGTAGTAGTAGTAGTAATAGTAGTAGTAGTAGTAGTAGTTGTTGTTGTTGTTGTTGTTGTTGTAGTAGTAGTAGTAGCAGTAGGAGAAGTAGGGGTAGTAGTGGTAGTAATTGGAGTTGTAGTACTAGTAGTAGTAGAAGTAGCGGAAGTAGCAGTAGTTATTGTAGCAGTAGTTATAGCAGTAGTAGTAGTTGGAGGAGAAGTACAAGTAGTAGTAGTAGTAGTAGTAGAAGTGGTGGTAATAGTTGCAGGAGCAGTTGTTGAAGTAGTTGCAGTGGTAGGAGCGTTTTGAGTAGTTGTATTAGTACGAGTCATAGTAGTAGTAGTAGTAGTAATAGTAGTAGTAGTAGTAGGAGCTATAGTAGAAGAAAGTGTAGTTGTAATAGTAGTAGTAGTACCCGAAGCAGTAGTAGTTGTAGTAGTTGCAATCATAGTCATAGAAGTCATTTGAACGTTAGGAGTAGTAGCAGCAGGAGAAGTAGTAGTAGTAGTAGTAGTAGCAGGAGGAGTAGTAGTAGCTGTAAGAGCAGCAGCAATAGTGGTAGCTGTAGTGGAAGCAACTATAGTTATAGCAGCACTAGTAGTAGCGGCAACAAGAGCAGAAGTAGCAGGAGTGCTAGGATTAGTAGTAGTAGTAGTAGTGTTAGTATTAGTAGAAGTAGTACCAGTAGTAGTCGGAGTAGTAATAGTAGCGATTATACTAGTAGTAGAAGTAGTAGTAGTCGTATTAGTAGTAATAGTTATAGTAGTCGTAGTAGTATTAGTAGTAGTGGTGGTGGTAGTAGTAGTCGCTGTAGTAGCAGTAGTAGTAGTAGCAGTAATAGTAGTGGGAGTTCGAGTAGGAGCGGTACTTGTTGTAGAAGTAGAAGTAGGAGTTGGTGTAGGAGAAGTAGTAGTAGTAGAAGTAGTAGATGTAGTAGGGGTAGTACTACTAGTTGTAGAAGTGGTAGTAATAGCAATTGTACTAGTAGTAGAAGTAGTAGTTGTTGTTGTTGTGGTTGTTGTTAAAGTACTACTACTAGTAGTAGTACTTTGCGTAGGGGTAGTAGAAGTAGTAGGAGGGGTAGAAGCGGTAGGAGTTGGAGTAGGTGTAGTAGTCGGACGAGACACAGTAGTAGTAGTTGTTATTGTTGTTGTAGTAGTAGTAGTGGTAGTAGTTGTAGTAGTAGTAGTAGGAGTTGCAGTAGTAGTAGCAGCAACAACAACAGCAATAGTAGTAGCAATAGTAATGGTAGTAGTATAAAACATAGTAGTTGTAGAAGTAGTAATAGGAGTAGTAGTAGGAGTTATTGTAGTTGTAGTAGTAGTAGTAGTTGCTGTTGTAGTAGTAGTAGCAATATTAGCGGTTGTAGTAGCAAAAGTTTTAGTAGTATTGCAGCAGCAGTAGTTGTATTACAAGTGGTAATACTAGTTGTAGTAGTAGTTGTTGTTGTTGTTGTAGTAGAAGTAGTAGTAGCAATAATAGTAGTAGTAGTAGAAGTAGTTATAGTAGTTGGAATAGTAGTAGGAGCTGTCATAGTAGTTGTAGCAACAACAATAGTAGTAGGAGTAGTTGTAGTAGCAGCAGTAGTAGTAGTAGTAGATGTTGTGCAGTAGTGGTAGTAGTAGTAGGAATAGTAATAGTCATTGTTGTAGTAGTTCTTGTAGTTGTAGTATTAGGAGTAGTAGTAGTACAAGTTGTAGTAATATTTGTAGTAGTAGTGGTAGCGGTAGTAGTAGTAGTAGTTGTTGTTGATGTAGTTGTCGTAGTAGTAGTAGTGGTAGTAGTAGCATCAGCAATAGCAGCAATAGTAGTAACGGTTATATTAGATGTAGTAGTAGTAGTAGCAGGAATAGCAGCAATATTAGTAGCAGAAGTATTAGATGTAGTAGTAGTAGTCTTATTACTAGTAGTAGGATTAATAGAAGTAGAGCAACAGTAGTAGTAGTAGTCTTATTACTAGTAGTAGGATTAATAGAAGTAGAGCAATAGTAATAGTAGTAATAGTTGTAGTGGTAGTAGTAGTAGTAGTGGTGGTGGTGGTGGTGGTAGTAGTAGTAGTTGGAATTGGAATAGTATTAGGAGTAGTAGTTGTGGTGGTGGTGGTAGTAGTAGTAGTTGGAATTGGAATAGTATTAGGAGTAGTAGTTGTGGTGGTTGTGGTAGTAGAAATCGCAGCAGTAGTCCCAGTTGGCGTTGGTGTAGTAGTAGCTGAAGTCATAGGTGTATTAAGATTAGTTGTAGTATTGGTTGCAGTAGCAGTAATAATAGTAGTAGGAGTAGTAGTCGCAGTCGGTGTAGGAGTAGGAGTTTTAGTAGGAGAAGTAGTAGTAGGCCTAGTGTTAGTAGTAGTGCCTGTAGTTGGAGTAGTAGTTGTAGCAATTGCACTAGTAGTAGAAGTAGCAGTAGTAGTAGTACTAATTGTTGTTGTTGTAGCAGTAGTAGTAGTAGTATTAGTAGAAATAGTAATAGTATTAGTAGAAGTAGTAGTAGTTGTTGTAGTTGTTGTTGTAGTAATAGAAGTTGTAGTAGTAGTTGTAGTAGTAATAGTAGTTGTAGTAATAGTAGGAGTAGAAGTCATAATAGTGGTCATAGTAGTAGAAGTCAGGGAAGTAGTAGTAGTAGTTGTTATGGTTGTAGTTGTAGTGGCGGCAATAGTAGTAGTAGGAGTTATAATAGAAGTAGGAGTTGAAGTTGGTGTTGTAGTAGCCATTGTAGTAGTAGTAGGAGTAGTAGAAGTAGTAATAATTGGAGTAGGGGTAGGAAGAGTAGTAGTTGTTGTGGTTGTAGTAGTAGTAGTAGCAGCAGCAGTAATTGTAGTCGTTGTACTAGCAGTAGTAGAAGTAGTCGTAGTAGTAGTATTCAGAGTGGTAGTAGTAGTAGCAATTGTGGAAAGGGTAGTAGTAGCAGCAGTTGTACTAGCAGAAATGTAGTAGTAGTCTTAGTAGTAGTAGTTGTATTAACAGTAATAGGTTAGTAGTAGTAGTAGAAGTAATAATAATAATAATATTAGTAGTAGTAGTTGTTGTTGTTGTTGTAGTAATTGTTGCAATAGTAGTAGTAGTAGGAGTGTCTGGGTTAGTAGTGTTTGTACGAGTAGTAGTAGTAGAAGTAGTAGTAGTAGTAGTAGTAGTAGTAGTAGGAGTAGTAGTAGTAGTAAGAGTAGTCATAATAGTTGTAGTAGTTGCAATACTAGTAGCAGTATTATTATTGTTAGTAGTAGGAGGAGGAGGAGGAGGAGTGAAGTAGTAATAGTATTTATTTGGAGTAGTAGTCGTAGAAGTTGTAGGAGTGCCAGGAGTAGTAGTAGTAGTAGCAATAGTAGGAGTAGTAGAAGTAGTAGTAGTAGTAACAATAGAAGATGGACAACTATTAGTATTAGTAGTAGTACTAGAAGTAGTAGTAGTAGTTTTAGTAATAGTAATAGTCATTCCAGTACTAGTAGGAGTATTAATAGTAGCAATTGTACTAGTAGTAGAAGTAGTAGTAGGAGTAGCAATAGTAGTAGTAGTAGTAGTATTTATAGAAGAAGTATAGTAGTAGTTGTTGTAGTAATATTGTAGTAGTAGTTGCAGTAGGAATAGTAGTAGTAGTCATAGTAGTAGTTAAAGTCAGGGAAATTGTAGTAGTTATAGTTGTAGTAGTTGTTGTTGTGGTTGTAGTTGTAGTGGCGGCAGTAGTAGTAGTAGGAGTTGATGTAGGTGTTGTAATAGTTGTTGTAGTTGTAGTAGGAGGAGTAGTAGAAGTAGTAATAATTGGAGTAGGGGTAGGAATAGTAGTAGTAGTAGTAGTAGTAGTAGTAGTAGTTGTAGTAGTAGTAGTTGCAGCAACAGTAGTAATAGTAGTAGTCATAGCAGCAGTAGTAGGAGCTACAGTAGTAGTAGTAGTCGTAGTAGTAGGTTTCATAGTCATAGTAATAGTAGCAGTTGTGGAAGGGGTAGTAGTAGTAGTAATTGTACTAGCTGAAATGTAGAAGTAGTCTTAGTAGTAGTAGTAGTAGTAGTAGTAGTAGTAGTATTAGCAGTAGTAGAAGTAGTAGTAGTAATAATATTAGTAGTGGTACTAGTAGTAGTAGTTGTAGTAGTTGTTGCAATAGTAGTAGGAGTAGGAATGTCTTGGTTAGTAGTATAAGTATAAGTAGTAGTAGTATTAGTAGTAGTATTAGTAGGAGAAGTAGTAGTAGTAAGAGTAGTCAAAATTGTTACAGTAGTTGTAGTGTTAGTAGTAGTAGGAGGAGGAGGAGGAGTGAAGTAGTAGTAGTAGTTGGTGTAGTAGACATAGAAGTTGTAGGAGTGCTAGGAGTAGTAGTAGTAGTAGGACTGGTAGGAGTAGTAGAAGTAGTAGTAGTAGTAGCAATAGAAGATGGACGACTATTACTATTAGTAGTAGTAGTAGTAGTGGTAGTTTTAGTATTAGTAGTAGTCATTCTGGTACTAGTAGGAGTATTAATAGTAGGAATTGCACTAGTAGTAGCAGCAGCAGCAGCAGCAGTAGTAGTAGTGCTATTAATAGTAGTAGTAGTGGTTGTAGTAGTTGTGGTAGTTGCAGTTGTAGTAGTAACAATAATAGTAGTAGGAGTTGGAGTTGGAGTGGTAGTTGCAGTAGGAGGAGGAGTAGTAGTAGTAGTAGTAGTAGTAGTAGTAGTAGTGGCATTATGTGTAGGAATTGGAGTAGTAGTAGGAGCAGAAGTAGGAGTTGGTGTATGAGTAGTAGTAGTGGAAGTAGTAGTAGTGGTAGTATGTGTAGGATTAGTAGTCGTAAGAGTAGTAGTTGGAGTTAGTGTATGAGTAGGGGTTGTAGTAGGAGTAGTAGCAGTAGTAGCGTTAGTATTAATAGTAGTTGTAGCAGTAGTAGGAGGAGTAGTAGTAGTAGCAATTATACTTGTAGTAGAAGTTGGAGGAGTTGTACTATAAGTAGTAGTAGTAGTAATTATTGTTGTTGTCATAACAATAGTAGCAGTAGCGGTAGTTGGAGTATGGGTACAGTAGTGGTAGGAGTCGTAGAAGCCGTAAGAGTCGGAGTAGGCAAAGTACTATCAGTAGTAGTATAAGTAGTTGTAGAAGTAGTTGTATTAGTAGTAGTAGTAGTAGTATTAGCAGTAGTAGTAGTTGTAGTAGTTGTTGTAGTAGTAGCAGCAACAGTAGTATTAGTAGTGGTTGTTGTATAAATTGTAGTAGTAGCAGTAGTAATAGTAGAAGTAGGAGCAGTTGTTTTAGTAGTAGTAGTAGAGGTTATAGTAATGGCAGCAACAGTAGTAAACATTGCAGAAAAAGTAGTAATAGTAACAGTAGCAGTAAAAGTAGCAGTAGGAGTAGTAGTAGCAGCGACAGCAGTAGCAGTAAAAGCAGTAGTGGTGGTAGTAGTAGTAGTAGCAGCAGCAGTAGTAGTTGTTGTTGTTATAGTTGTGGTAGTAGAAGTAGTAGTAGCAATAGTAGCAGTAGTCATAGTAGCAGTTGATGTAGTCGTGGGAGAAGTAGTAGGAGCAGTAGCGATAGTAGTAGTTGTAATAATAGTACTAATAGTAGAAGTAGTTGTGCAGTAGTAGCCACACCAATAGTAGTAGTAGTTCTAATAGTAGTAGTTATTGAAGCTGTAATAGTAGTAATTGTAGTGATAGTCGTAGTGGTAGCCGTAGCAGCAGCAGCACTAATAGTTGTTCTAGTAGTAGTACTTGTAGTAGCACTAGTAGTAGTAGCATTAGTCGCAGCAGAAGTAGTAGCAGCGATGGTGGTAGTAGTAGCAGCATTAGTAGCAGTAATAGCATTAGTCGCAGCAGAAGTAGTAGCAGCGATCGTGGTGGTAGTAGTAGTAGTAATAGTAGTAGTAGTAGCAATAATAGCAGTAATAGTAGTACTAGTAGTAGTAGCAGTAGCTGTAGAAGCAATAGTACCAGTAGTAGTTGTAATAATAGCAGCAGGAGCGATACTAGCAGCAGTAGTGGCAGTTGGAATTGGATTTGTAGTAGCAGTTGTAGCAATAGTTGTGATAGTACTTGTAGTAGTAATAATAGTAGTAGCCATAGCAGAGTAGTAGCAGGAATAGTAGTAGGAGTAGTTGTAGGAGTAGGAGTAATTGCATTAGTAGTAGTAGTGATAGTTGCATTAGTTGTAGTAGTAATAGTAATATTAGTAGCTGCAGTAGTAGTAGGAGTAGAAGTAATAGACACATTAGTTGAAGTAGGAGTAGTAATAGTAATAGTAGCAGTAGCAGGTGTAGTAGTAATAGTAGTATTAGTAGTAGAAGTTGTGGTGTAGTAGCAGTAGTAATAGCAGTAGTATTATTAGTGGTAGTACTAGTAGTACTAGGAATAGTGGCTGCAATAGTAGTGGTAGTAGTAACCGCAACAGTAGTAGTAGTCGCAAAAGTAATAGGTGCAGTAGAAGCAGTAGTAGTAGTCGCAAAAGTAATAGGTGCAGTAGAAGTAGCAGTAGTAGCAGTAACAGTAGTAGTAGTACTACTAGTAATAGTAGAAGTAGTAGTAGTATTAATAGTAGTATTTGTAGTAGTTGCAGTAATAGTAGTCACAGTAGTAGGAGTAATAGTAGTAATATTATTAGTAGTTGTCGTAGTGGTAGTAAAAGTAGTTATAGTAGTTGGTGTAGCGGCAGTCGTAGTAGTACTAGTAGTAGTAGTAGGAGGAGGAGGAGGAGGAGGAGGAGGAGGAGTAGTAGTAATAGCCGAAGTAGCAAAAGTAGTAGTAGTAATTGTAGTCGTAGTAGTAGTAGTAGTAGTAGCTATAGTCGTAGTAGTAGTACTAATCGTAGTAGTAGTAGTAGTAGTAATAGCCGTGGTTGTGGTAGTGGTATTAGAAATAGCAGTAGTCGCACGAGTAGTAGTTGTAGTAGTGGGAGTGTTAGGAGTACTAGTAGTTGGAGTAATAGTAGTAGTCGTTGCAGCAGTTGCATAATCAGTGGTAGTAGCCACTGCAGCAGTTGCAGCCGCAGCAGTAGTAGTCTTCATAGTTGCAGTAATACTAGTAGTTGCACGCATGGTAGTAGTAGCAGCGGTAATAGTTTTAGTAGTAGGAGAAGCAATAGTAGCAGCCCTAGTTGTAGTAATAGCAACAGTAACAGCAGTAGCAGTAGTAGCGGCTGTAGTAATAGCACCAATAGTTGAATTAGTAGTAATAGAAGGAGTAGTAGAAGTAGTTGTTGTAGTAGTAGCAGAACAAGAAGTAGTAGTCGTAGAAGTAGTAGTTGTAGGAGAAGTAGTAGTTGTAGTAGCGGCTATAATAGTAGTATCACTATTTGTAGTAGTAGTAGTGCTAGTAGTATCAGAAGTAATAGCAGTAGCGATAACAGTAGTAGAAGTAGTAGTAGCAACAGCAGTAGTAGCAAGAGTAGTAGTGGCAGTTGTAGCAGTAGTATAAGTGGTAGTAGTAGTACTAGTAGTAGTAGCAGTAGTAGTAGTAACAACAATAATTGTAGGAGGAGATGTAGTAGTTGTTGTTGTTGTTGTGGTAGGGGTTGTAGTATTAATAGTGGTATTTGTAGTAGTAGCACCAGTATTAGCAGTTGAAGCATTAGTAGGAATAGTAGTAGTAGTAGCAATTGCAGTATAAGCAGCAGTAACAGTAGTAGCAGTAATAGTAGTAGCAGCATTAGTAGTTAGTAGCAATTGTAGAAGTAATAGTAGTAGAAATTACAACTGTAGCAATAGTAGCAGTAGTAGTAGCAGCAACAAAAGCAGTAGTTGTGGAAGTAATACCAGTAGTAGTAATAGTAGTGTAAGTAGTAGTGGTAGTAGCCATAATAGTAGCAATAGTAGTAGTAGTGGAACTAGCAGCTGCAGCAGTAGCAGTAGTAGTAGTAGAAGTAGTAGCAGTAGTCTACTTCTACAAGCAATAGTAGTCGCAATAGTGGTGGTTGCAGGAGAAGTAGTAGTAGTTGTAGTAGTAGTAGTAGTAGTGGTAGTAGTAGTAGTAGTAGTACCAGTAGTAGAATTAGTGCTACTACTCCTACAACTTGTGCTACTACTACTACTACTACTATTCCTACGACTACTACTATCACTTCTCCTACTCCTACTACTACTACTACTGCTACTATAATTACTACTTCTACGCCTATTCCTACTCTTGCTGCTGCTACAACTACTGCTCCTACTATGGCTACTCCTACTCTTGTTGTTGCTACTGCTGCTACTACAACTTCTACTATGGCTACTGCTGCTGCTGGTGGTACAATTTCTACTGCAACTCCTAATATAACTACCACTATTACAACTACTATTCTTACTAGTACTAGTCTTACAACAACTAGTACTACTACTATTTCTACTACTACTAGTACAGTTGCTGCTATTGCTGCTACTACAACAAATACTGCTACTACTACTATTACTACGAACACTACTACTACTTTATTCCAACCAAAGCTACAACTACCACCAATACTAATCAAACGACTACTATTTCTGTGACTATTATTGCTGCTATGCCTACAACTACTATTACCATTACTATTACTCCTCCTACTACTACTCTCAGTACTACTGCTATCCCCTAACACTCCTGCTACTACTACAACTACTACTGTTACTCCTCTATTACAATTACTACTTTGGCTACTACAACAACTACTACTATTGCTGTTGTTACTACTACTACTACTACAACAACGACTACTACTACTACTACTACTACAAGTACTACTACAACTCCTGCTATTACTCCTACAACTAATGCAATTAATACTACTCCTACTGCTAATGCTACTACTACTACTACTGCTCCTACTGCTATTGCTGCTGTTGTTGCCACTGCTACTATTTCTAGCACTACTACTTCTACCACTACTTCCTACTGCTACTACTACTCCTGCTAGTGCTACTACTACTCCTGCTCCTACTACTATTACTACTACTTCTATTACTACTACCATTACAACTACAACAACAACTACTACTACTACAATTTCTACTACTACTACTACTACTACTATTGCCAATACTATCACTACTTCTATTACTGCTATTACCACCACTACTATTACTATTACTACTACTACTACTCCTATTACAATTACAACTATTGCTGTTGCTGCTGCTACAACAACAAGAACTACTACTACTACGATTATTGTAAGAACGACTACTACTACTGCTACTCCTGCACTTATTACTACTATGTCTACTACTACAACTACTTCTGCTACTATTACTGCTACTACCACTGCTACATCCAAAACTACTACTACTGCTGCTGCAACTACTATTACTATACTACTAATGTTGTTGTTGCCACTGCTACTTCCAGTACTAGTACAACTGCAGCAACTACTGCTGTTGCTACAGCTAATACTTCAACACTTGTCTTACTACTATTTGTTCTACAGCTACTTTTACCTCTACTACTACTACTGCTACTCCTACTAATACTACCGTTACTACTACTACTATTGCTACTATTAGTATAACTACTACTATGCTATTACCATTACAACTACTACTACTCCTACAACTGTTGCTACTACTACTCCAACTACAACTACTAAAATGGCTACTACTGCTAACACTACTACTATTGCTATTATTGCTACTTCTACTTCTATTGTTATTATTATTAATACTACTACTACTACTACTATTGCCACTATTGCTATTGTTGCTTCTACGGCTACTACTAGTACTGCTACTACAACAACTACTACTACTACTACTACTACTACTACTCCTACTACTACTTCTATCGCTACTACATGAGTCTGTACTAACTAGTACTAAACCGCTATAGGTTTGAGTGCTAACTACAACTACTACTTCTGTCTGCTACTACTACCTAGTAGTATTACTACTGCTACGACTACTACTTCCACTCATTCAACTACTGCTGCTACTAAAGCTAATACTATCACTACTACTACTACTACTACTACAACAACAACAACTATTGCTACTACTGCTACAACTGCTACTTCCACTGCTACTACTGCTATTGCTACTATTGCTGCTACTACTAGTACAACAACAACTACTTCTACCACTACTACTACTATTAGTGCCACTACAACAACTTCTGCTGCTACTTCTCCTACAGCTATTTTTACTATTACTACAATTACTGGTACAACTACTTCTACAAACTTCTCCTCCTACTACTACTAGTTCCACTAGGCCACTACTCCAACAAGAAGTACTTCTTCAACTATAACTACTGCTACTACTACTACTACTACTACTACTACTATTACTCCTACTAGTACTACTACTACTTCTACTATTACCACTACTGTGAATACTACTACTACTACCACTTCTACTACTAACATTGCTATTGCTATTACTGCTACTACTGCTACTGCTACTACTACTGCTGTTACTATTACTACTACTACTTGTACTACACCTACTACTACCACTGCTACTACTACTACAACTGCTGCTTCTACTTCCACAAAAACTACTACTACTATAGCTACTGCTACTTCTATGACTTTTACTTCTACTACTACTATTACTGCTACTACTGCCACTACTAGTCCTTCTACCCCTTCTTTTGCTACTACTTCTACTATTACTACTTCTACTACAACGACTACTACTAATATTATTGCTGCTACTACTACTACTCCCACTCCCACTACAACTATTGCTTTTGCCGCTACTACTACCTCCACTATTACTACAACTACTGCTGCAATTTCTACTGCTACTACTACTGCTACTATTACTGCTGCTTCTACTACTCCTACTACAACAACAACTACTACTACTTTTGTCACAATTACTACTACCACTACAACTACAAATACTTCACCAACTACTACCACTATGGCTACTACTACTACTACTACCACCACCATTATAACTATAACTACAACTATTGCTACTACCTTTATTACTATGATTAAGACTGCTACTACTACTTTTACAACAACAACTACTACAACTTCCACCGTCACTACAGCTTCTACTGCTACTACCGCCACTACCGCCACTACTGCTACTATTGCTACAACAACTCCTCTAACTACCATTACAACTACCATTACTACTACTTCTACTACTTTGCCTACAGCTACTACTGCTACTACTACTACGATTGCCACTAGTACTACTGCTGCTGCTGCTACTACAACGATCGCTATAACAACTATAGTACTACTACTACTACAACTGATGCTTCTACTACTACTACTGCTACAACTACTACTACAGCTACTAATACTGCTACTGCTACTGCTACATGTACTAGTACTGTAAATGATATTGTTGTTGCTACTACTACTACTATTACTTCTGCTACTAAAACTACTACTAGTTCTGCTACTTAAACTGCTACTACTTCTATTACTATTACTACTGCTACTAATGCTACTACTAATACTACTACTGCTACTAATACTACTACTCCTCCTCCTCCCCCTCCTACTACTACTATCATCACTACTGCTACTATTGCTTCTACTACTTCTACAACTGTTGCTACAACGACTACAACTACTACACCTACTACTACTACTACTACCAATACTACTGCTACTACTTCTACCACTACTACTATAGCTTCTACTACTGCTATGACTACTACTGCTACTACTACTAATGCCATTACTGTTTCTGCTACTATTATTACTACCACTACTGCCACTACTACAACTAATGCTACTACTAATACTACTACTGCTAGTGCTGCTATTGCGGTAACTACAGCAATGACTACTACTACTATCACTACCACTACTGCTGCTGCTACAATAACTACTACTACAACTTCTGCTGTTGCTGTTGCCACTACTCCAACTAATACTTCCTCTAATACTAATATTGCTGCTACTGTTATTGCTACTACAGTACCTGGTAATACTACTGCTACTGGTCCTCCTACTACTATTTCTTCTTCTAGTGCTACTACTACAAAAACTACAACTACTACTACTTCTACTACTACAACTACTACCGTTGCTGCTACTACAACTTCTACTAATACTGCTGCTAGTATAACAACCACTACTACTGCTACAACAACTACTTCCACTACTACTACTATTATTATTACTACCACTACTACTACTACCACAATTACTACAACTGCTGCTGCTACTACTACTACAACAACAACAACTAACACTCTTAATACTACTACTACCACTACTACTAATACTCCTACAACAATTGTTACCTCTACCACTGCCACTAGTACCACAACTACTACTAATACTATGCTATTACTACTACTATTACAACTACTACTACTACTACTACTACTACTACTACTACTACAACCACTACTACTATTACTGCTACTACAACTACTACACCTATTACTTCTGCAACTACTACTGCTACTAATACAATAACTATTATTACTACTAATACTGCTACTACTACTAGTCCTACTCCTACTGTTGTTCCTACTACCACTACTACTCCTACTAGTACTGAAATTACTACTGCTACTTCTACTACTACAACTGTTGTGGTTGTTGTTAATACTACAACAATTGCTACTTCTAGTATTACTAACTCCACTATCACTATACAACAACAACTACTAGTAGCATTACTACTACTACTACTTCTATTACTATTCGTACTACTAGTACAGCTACTACAACTACAGCTACTACTATTACAGCTACAATTACTACTACTGCTACGACAACTACTACTCCTACTACTATTACTTCTACTAGTACTACTAATACTACTCCTACATCTACTCCTACTACATCTACTACTACCCTAACTACAACAACAACAACTACTACTACTACTAACACTACGACTACAACAACTACAACAACTACAACTACTACTACTCCTACTGCACTACAACTCCTACTAATACCACCACTACTGCTACTACTACTACTCCTAAAACCACTACTACTACTAATACCACTACTACTACTACTAATACAACAACTACTACTACTATTACCACTGCTACTACTATTACAGCTACAACTACTACTACTACTACTACTACTACTCATACCAATCCTACTACTACTACTACTACAACTACTACAACTAGTACTACCAATACTACTACTACTACAACTACAACTACTACTACTACTACTACTACTACTACTACTACTTCTTCTTCTTCTACTACTATTACTACTACTACTACAACCACCACTACTACTACTACTGCTACTACCAGTACTACTACGACGACGACTACTACTCCTACTATTACTACTCCTCCTCCTCCTCCTCCTCCAACTACTACTACTACTACTACTACATCTACTCCTACTACTACTACTACAGCACTAACTACAACAACAAGTACTACTAATACTACTAATACTACTGCTACTACTGCAACAACAACTACTACTACTACTCGTACTGCACTACTACCCCTACTACTACTACTAATGCCACTATTGCTACTACTGTTGCTACTATTACTACTACTACTACTACTACTACTACTACTATTATTATTATTACTACTACTACTACTACTACAACCACTACTACTACTACCACTGCTACTACTAGTACTGCTATTGCTACTGCTGCTTTTACTCCTACAAGTACTACTACTACTAATGCTACTCCTCCTCTTCCTACCGCTACTATCACTACTTCGACTACTACTTGAACTACTACTTCTACAACTGATCCTGCTATAGCAACTACTACAGCTACTACTACTGTTATTGGTTCTACTACTACTACTTCTAGTACTAGTGCTACTACTTCTACTACTATTCTGGCCACTACTGCCCCTTTGCTACTGCTACTAATATTACTTCTATTGCTACTAGTACTACTACTACTACTACTAATACCACTACTTCTACTACTGTTGCTACTGTTAGTACTACTGCTGCTGCTACTACTACTATTGCTGCTGCTTCTACTACTACTACTCCTATTACTACAAGTATCACTACAACTACTACTACAATGAGTACTACTACTAGTGCCAAAATTTCTACTACTGCCACGACTGATACTGCAACTACCACAACTTCTGCTATAGCTACTACAACAACAACTACTACCTCTACTCCAACAACAACTACTACTAAATTTCCACTACCACTACCACGACTACTACTACAACTACTACTACAACAACTTCTACAACTTGTACCACAATTGCTTGTTGTGCTACTACCGCTACTACTACTACTACTACTTTTGCTAAAGCTACTATTGCTACTACTACCACTGGTAATATCATGACTACTTTGACTACTGTTACAACTATGACTGCTACTACTACTACTACAACTACTACGACGACAACAACAACTACTACTACTACTGCTGCTGTTGCTGCTGTTTTCGGTACAACTGCTACTACTAATACAACAGCTACAACAATTATTATTTTTTTTTTTGTTACAACAACAACAACTACTACTATTACAATCACTACTGCAACAACTGCTACTACTACTACAACAACTATACCTACTACTACTACCGCTGCTACAACAACAACTACTGCTAGTACTACTGCTGATACTGCTACTACTGATACTACTACTACTACTACTATTTCTACTATTATTACTATTTCTACTACTACTACTACTACTCCCATTGCAACTAGTGCTACTACTACTATTGCTACTACTGCTGCTGCTGCTGCTACTACTACTACTACCACTACTACAACAACAACTATAGCTACTACTGCTAGCGCTGCACAACAATAATAACTACTGCTACTAAAACAACTACTAGTACTACTGCTACTGTTGATACTGCTACTACTACTATTTCTACTACTATGCTACCACTACAACTAATATGGCTACTTGTACTACTACTACTACAACTACAACAAAAGCTACAACAACAATAATAACAACAACAACAACAATAACTACTACTACTATTACTACTACTACTACTACGACTACTTCTCCTACAAGAAGAACAAATACCACTACTACTGCTTCACCAACAGCCACTAGTACTTCTAGTACTACTACTGCTACAAGCATTGCCACTGCCACAAATAGTTATGCTATAGCTATTACTAATGCTACTACTACTACAACTACTACCACTTCTACAACTGCTACAACAACAACAACAACAACAACAACTACTACTACTACTACTAGTATTAGGACTGCTACTGCTACTACTACTACCCTTACACCTAATGCTCCTACAACAGCTACAACTACTAGCACAACAACAACAACAACAATAACAACTACTCCTCCTAGTATGATTCCTATTACTACTACTACAAATACTAGTACTACTACTACAAATACTAGTACTACTACTACTACTCCAACAACAACAACTACTACTACTACTCTAGCTAGTATTACTACTGCAACTACTACCAAGTTTATCGCTTGCATTCAAAATATAGCACTTTGCTACTGCTACTACTACTACTACTTCAACTACCAATACAACTACTAGTAGTATTACAATTACTCCTACTCCGGCTACTGCTTCTACTTCTAACCCAACTAGTACTACTACTACTACTACAACTCCTACTAATCCGACTCCAACTCCTACTCCAACAACCACGCCAACTACTTCTACTACTACTACTAATACTACTATTGATGCTACTAATATTACTACTGCTACTACTACCCCTACTATAGCTACTACTACTGCTGCTACAGCTACCATTACTACAACCACTACTACTACAGCTTCTACTAGTACAGCTACTAATACTACTACTACTCCCAATACTACAACAACTACTACAACTACAACTACTACTACAACTACTATTCCTACTAGTACTACTACTACTACTACTCCAACAACTACTGTTGCTACTACTAGTACTGCCACTTCTACTTCAACAACTTCTACTTCTATGACTACTACTACTACTACTATTACTACCACTGTAGCTGCTACTACTACTACTTCTACTAGTATTGCTGCTGCTACTACTACTACTGTGAATAACACTGCTACTACCATAAAGACTAATTCCACTATTATTACTCCAACTCCAACTCCTACTCCAACTACTGCTACTCTTCGTAACACTACTACTTCTAGTACTACTACTACCACTACTACTACTACCATTACAACTACTACTACAACCACCACCACCACTACTACTACCACTAATACTATTGCTGCTGCTACTACTACTACTACTACAACTACTACTACTATTACTACCTCTACTACTACTACTATAACAACCACTTCCACAACTACTACTACCTCTACTTCTACTACTACTACGATTACTACTACACTACCACTACAACTAATTCTACTTGTCCTACTGCTTCTCCTACAACTACTACTATTACTGCTACTAATACTCGAACTACTACTACAACTACTGCTACCACTACTCCAATTACTACTATTACTACTCCTATTAATGCTACTACTACTCCAACTGCTAATACTACTGCTCCTACTACTACAACTACTACAACTACTACTACTTCTACTACTACTACAACTGCTTCTACTACTACTATGAGTATTACTACGACAACAACAACAACAAGAACTACTACTACTACTACTATTACTACTACTACTACTGCAACTACTCCTACTGCAACTCCTGTTACTACTACTACTACACCTACTCCTACTATTGCTACTACTACTCCTACTCCTCCTCCTCCTCCTCCAACTACTACTATGACTACTTCTACTACTAATACTTTTACTAAGAAAACCACAACTACCACTACTACTACTACAACAACAACAACAACTACTCCTACTAGTACTACAAATACTACAGCTACAAGTACTATAACTACTACTAGTACTACTATTAATGTTGTTGCCACTACTACTACAACAACAACTACTACTACTATTACTATAACTATTACTACTACTACTACTACAACTATAGCTACAATTGCTGCCGTTACTAAAATGACAACAAGTACTAGTACTATTGCTACTGCTGCTAGTGCTAATATGCTACTACTGCTATTTCTACCATTATTATTACTAGTACTACTATTACGACTACTACTACTACTACTTCTACTACTACTACTACTACTACTTCTACTACTACTACTACTACTACTTCTACTACTACTACTACTACTACTTCTACTACTACTACAACTATAGCTACTACTGCTAGCGCTGCTACAAAAATAGCAACTACTACTACTGCAACTAGTACTATTTCTACTACTATACTACTACTACTATTACTATTGCTACTAGTACTACTATCACTACTACTATAACTACTACAACAGCTACTACTACTACTACTAGTTCTACTACTACTCCTACAAGAAGGAAAAATACCACTATTACTACTCCTACTGCTACTTCTGCTACTACTACTGCTGCCACTGCTACAACCAATACCACTACCACTACTACTATTTCTACAACAACTACTAATGCTACTACTACAACAAATAATACTACTGCTACTAGTGCTACCACTACTGCATCTCATACTACTACTACTGCTGCCACTGCTATTGCTAAAACTACTACTGTGACTACAGCTGTTACTAATACCGCTACTACTACCACTATTACTACTACAATTGTTACTACTACTACAACAATTACTTCTTCAATGACTACTACTACTGCTATTGCTGCTATGACTACTACTACTGCTACTACCACTACCTCTATCGCAACTACTACAATTGCTACTACTGCGACTAGTACTACTACAACTTCTACTACTGCGACTAGTGCTACTACTATTGCTACTACTGCTGTTGCTCCTATTGCTACTACGGCTACTCAAGCTATTACTACTACTTCCACTACTGCTACAGGTGTTGTTGTTGCTACTACTACTACTTCTAACTCAACTACTACTATTACTACTACAACTATTACTACTACTACTACTTCTATTACTACTATTTCTACCACTATTTCTACTACTACAACTGCTTCTCCTGCTACTACTTCTATTATAGCTACTCTTGCTACTACTACTACTACTCTACTACGGCTAGTACTACACCTACTAATACTACAACTACTAGTTCTGGTACTATTGCAACTACTGCTACTTCAGCTACAACTGTTTCTCCTACAACTACTATGACTACTATAACTGCGGCTGCTGCTGCTACTTTTACTACTACTAGTAGTAGTGCCATTGTTACTACTGCAGCTATTACTGACACTACTACTACTACTACAACTACTGATGCTACTTTTACTACTACTATTGCTACAATTATCACTACAACTACTACTACAACAACTACTCCTACTTGTGGCACAATTTCTACTACTGCTACGACTACTACTACAGCTACCGCTACTTCTACTATAGCTACTACAACAACTACTACTACAACTACTCCTGCAACTACTACTACTACAACCACCACTACCACTTCCATAAAGACTCTTACAACTACTCCTACAACAACTGCTGCAACTTGTACCCTTATTGCTACTTCTGCTACTATTGCTACAATTGCTACAACTACTCCAAAAGCTACTACTACTACTACTATAACTGGTAATATCATGACTACAATAACTGCTATTACAACTATGACTATTACTACTACTACTACAACTGTTGCTATTACAACTATGACTGCTACAACTACTACTACTACGACTGCTACGACAACCATTGCAACAACAACAACAATAACTACTACTACTACTACTACAACTATAGTTACTATTGCTACCCGCTGCTACAAAAACAACTACTGCTAGTACTAGTGCTACTGCTGCTGCTGCTGATACAGCTACTACTAATATTTATATTGTTATTATTACTACTATTACAACAAGTACTACTACTACTGCGACTAGTCGCACTATGACAACTGCTGCTGCTCCTACTACTACTACAACTATAGCTACTATTGCACTTGCTCTACAATGATAACAACTATTACTACTAAAACTACTACTAGTACTATTGCTACTAATGCAACTGCTGATACGGCTACTACTACTATATCTACTACTATTCTACTACTAGTGCTACAATAGCTACTAGTACTACTATTACTACTACTACAACTACTACAAAAGCTACTACTACTGCTGCTGCTTTTACTACTACTTCTCCTACAAGAAGAACAACTACCACTACTACTACTTCACCTACAACTACTCCTACTACTACTACTGCTGCTGCTCCTACTACTACTACTACTACAACCACTACCACTACCATTAATACTACTGCTACAGCTACTACTAATGGTATTATTACTACTACAACTACTACAATTGCTGCTACTGCTACAATAACAACAACAACAATAACTACTACTACTACTACTATTACTACTGCTACTATTACTACTACCACTTCTGCTGCTGCCTCTACTACGGCGGCTATTGCTACTACTACTAACCCTACTCCTAATGCTCCTATAGAAACTACTACTACTGGTACAACAACAACAACAACTACTACTACTACTACTCTTGCTACTACTATTACTATCACTACTACTACAAATACTACTGGTACTACTTCTACTACTATGACAACTGCAACTACTACTACTACTACTTCCTAACACAGCTACTTCTACTACTGCAACTACTACTACTACTACTTCTACTACCAAAACTACCATGACTACTACTACTCCTCCTCCTTCTCCAACTACTACTTCTACTACTATCCCTACTAGTACAGTAGTAGTAGTACCAGTCGTAGTAGTTGTAGCAATAGTAATATTAGCAGTAATAGTAGTAGTAGGAGTGGTAGTAGTGTTAGTGGTAGGAGTAGGAGTAGTAGCAGCAGCAGTAGTAGTAGCAGCAGCAGCAGCAGCAGTTGTAGCAACGATAGTAGTAGTAGTGGTAGTAGGAGTAGTAGCAATTATGGCAATAGTAGAAATAATAGTTGTAGTAGTAGCAGTGATAGCCGAATTAGTAGTAGTAGAAGTAGTTGTTGTTATTGTAGTAGTAGTACTACGAGTAATAGTTGTAGTATAGTAGTCAGTGTAGTAGTTGTAGTAGCAGTTACAGTAGTAGTAGCAGTAGCTGTAGTAGTTGTTGTTGTTGTCGCAGTAGCAGCAGTAGTAGTAGTTGCATTAGTAGTAAACGTAGTAGTAACCATTGTAGCACTAGCAGTAGTAATAGCTATAATTGTAGTCACAGTAGTAGTCATGGTAGAAGAAGAAGAATTTCTTGTAGTTACAACAATAGTGGTACTAGTAGTAGTTGCAATAGTAGTGGTAGTTGTATTAGTAGTTGTTATAATAGTAGTAGTAGAAGCAGTAGTTGTTTTAGTAATAGTATTCGGAGGTGGAGAAGTATTTGCGGTACTAGTAGCTGCAGCAATAGTAGCAACAACAGTAATTGTAGTAGCAGAATTTGAAGTAAAAGTAGCTGTAGTAGCAGGAGCAGCAGTAGTAGAATTAGTAGTAGAAGTGGCAACTGAAGCATGAGTAGTAGTAGCAATTCTAGTCGTACCATCCGTAGTACTTGTAAAAGTAGTAGTAGTAGCAGTAGTAGTAATAGCAATAATAGTTGCCACAGAAGTAGTAGTAATAGTAGTAGTACCAGCAGCAATAGTAGTAGTAGCTGTAAGAGTAGTAGCAACAAAAGTAGTTATTGTTGTAGTAGTAATAGTATGGGCAGCAGTAGTAGCAGTAGTTTAAAAACAATGGTAGTAGTAGCAGCAGCAATATATGTTGCAGTACTAGTAGCTGTAGAAGTAGTAGTTGTAGTAGTAGGAGCCGCAGTAGTAGTGGTAGCATTAGTAGAAGTAGCAGGAGCAGGAGTAGTAGTGGTAGCATTAGTAGAAGTAGCAAGAGAAGGAGTAGTAGTTATAATAGTAGCAGTAGCAATGGGAGAACTAGTAGCTGTAGTATTACTTGGAGCGACAATAGTAGAAGTAGTGCTAGCGGCAGTTGTAGTAGTAGGAGTAGTAGTAGTTGTTGTAGGAGCTGTAGCAAAAGTAGTAGGACTAGTTGTTGCAGTAGTAGAGCTGAAGTAGAAGTAGTCGCAGTAGTAGCAGTAGTATCAGTAGTAAAAATAATAGTAGTTGTAGTAGTAATAGTTGCAGGAGTACAAGTAGTAGTAGTCACCGTAATACTGGCAGTAATGGTAGCAGTAGTATTAGTAGTAGGAGTAGTTACAGAAGTAGTAGGAGCAGTAATAGTAATTATAGTAGTATCAGAAGCATTAGTAGTACGAGAAGTAGTAGTAGTAGTGGTAATTATAGAAGGAGTAGTAGTTGTTATTGTTGCAGTAGTAGTAGAAGTAGTAGTAGTTGTTGTAGTAGTAGTAGAAGCAGTAGTAGTAGTGGTAGTAGTTGTCGTAGTAGTCGTAGTAGTTGGGCAAGTAGTAGTACAACTAGTAATAGTTGTACTAACAATAGGAGTAGTCGTAGTAGTTGGGCAAGTAGTAGTAGTAGAAGAAGTATTGTAGCAATAGTAGTACAACTAGTAGTAGTTGTACTAACAATAGGAGTAGTCGTAGTAGTAGTAGTGGTTGTACTTGTTGTTGAAGCGGTTTTAGTAGTTGCAGTAGTAGTAATAGTAGTAGTAGTAGTAGTAGCAGAAGTAGTAGTTGTGATAAGAGTAGCAGAAGTAATAGTAGAAACAGTAGTAGTAGCAGCAAGAGTAGTAGTTGTGGTAGTAGAAGTAGCAGTAGTAGTAGTTTTTGTAGTAGTAGAAGTTGTAGTATTAGCATCAATTGTATTAGTAGCCATAGGAGTAGTAGTACGTATTGTCGTTGTAGTAGAAGTAGCAAAAGTAGAAGAAGTTGTAATAATGGTTGTAATAGTAGTGGTAGCAGCAACAGCAACAGCAACTGTAATAGTAGTAGTAGTAGTAAGAGGAGTAATAGAAGTAGTAGTAGAAGCAGAAGTAGTAGTAGTAATAGCAGTACTAGTAGTCGTAGAATTAGTAGTAGTAATAGTAGTAGTAGTAGTAGTTGGAGTAGGAGTTGCAGTAAGGATAGCTATTGGAGAAGGAATAGTACTAGGTGTAGTATTAGGAGTAGCAGTAGCTACAGTAGTAGGAGCAGTAGCAGTAGTAGTAGTAATAGCAGTACTAGTACTAGTAGTAGCGATAGTTGCAGTAGGAGTAGTAGAAGTAGTAGCTGTAGCAAAAGTAGTCATCGTCATAGTAGTAGTAGCAGTATTAGTAGTAGTAGCATTAACAACAACAGTCGTCATAGTAGTAGTAGCAGTACTAGCAGTAGTAGTAGTACTAGTAGTGGTAGTAGTAGTAGTAGCAATAGTAGTAGCAGAAGTAGTAGTAGTCATAGTATATGTAGTAGTAGTAGTACTGTTAGTATTAGCGGTAGTGCTAGTAATAGCAGTAGTAGGAGAGGTAGTAGTGCTGGTGGTAGGAGTAGTAGTAGCAACAACAATAGTAGCAGTAGCAGCAGCAGTTGTATTAGCAGTAGCAATAGTAGTGGTAGTAGTAGTAGCAATACTAGCAGTAGTAGCAGTAGTAGAAGTAATAATTGTAGTAGTACCAGTGATAGCCGAATTAGTAGTAGCAGTAGTAGTTGTTGTTGTTGTAGTAGTACTAGTAGCAGTAGTAATAGTACTAAGAGTAGTAGTTGTAGTATAGTAGTCAGTGTAGTAGTTGTAGTAGTAGTTGCAGTAGTAGTAGCAACAGCAGCAGTAATTGTAGTTGTTATAGCAACAGCAGCAGCAGTAGTAGTAGATTAGTAGTAAACATAGTAGTAACAATTGCAGCACTTGCAGTAGTAATAGTTGTAGCTGTATTGTTAGTAGTAGTCATGGTAGAAGAGGAAGAAGTAGTTATAGTTCCAGCAATAGTAGTACTAGCAGTAGTAAGGGTAGCAGTATTAGTAGTTGTTGTAGTAGCAATACTAGAAGCAGTAGTAGTTTTAGCAGTAGTATTAGGAGGTGGAGAACTTGTTGTGGTACTAGTAGTTGCAGCAGCAGTAGCAACAACAGTAATTGTAGTAGTTGAAGTTGAAGTAAAAGTAGCAGTAGTAGCAGAAGGAGCAGTAGTTGTAGTAGTAGCATTAGTAGTAGAAGTAGCAGCAGAAGTAGTAGTAGTAGTAGCTATGGCAGTCATACCATCCATAGTAGTAGTAGAAGTAGTAGTAGTAGCAGTAGAGGTAATAGCATTAATAGTTGCCATAGAAGTAGTAGCAGTAGTAGTAGCAGCAACAGCAATAATAGTTGTAGCTGTAGGAGTAGTAGCAACAGAAGTAGTAGTTGTTGTAGTAGTAATAGTATGAGCAGCAGTAATAGTAGTAGTTTAAAAATAACGGTATTAGTTATAGAAGTAGTAGTAGTAGTAGTAGTAGTTGGAGTACCAGTAGTAGCAGTATATGTTGTGGTACTAGTAGCAGCAGAAGTAGTAGTTGTAGTTGCAGCAGCCATGGTAGTAGGGGTAGCATTAGTAGAAGTAGCAGGAGCAGGAGTAGTAGTTATAGTAGTAGCAGTAGTAATGGGAGAACTAGTAGTAGTAGTACTTGGAGCGACATTAGTAGAAGTAGTACTAGAGACAGTTGTAGTAGTAGGAGTAGTAGTAGTTATCGTAGGAGCTGTAGCAGAAGTAGTAGAGGTGAAGTAGTAGTATTTGCAGCAGTAGCAGAAGTATCAGTAGTAAAAATAATAGTAATTGTAGTAGTAATAGTTGTAGGAGTACAAGTAGTAGCAGTTGCAGTAGTAGCAGGAGTATCAGTAGTAAAAATAATAGTAATTGTAGTAGTAATAGTTGCAGGAGTATAAGTAGTAATATTTGCAGGAGTACAAGTAGTAGTAGTTGCCGCAGTACTGGCAGCAACGGTAGCGGTAGTAGCAGTAGTAGGAGTAGTTGCAGAAGTAGTAATTCTAGTAGTATCCGAAACATTAGTAGTACACGCAATAGTAGTAGTAGCAATTGCAAAAGGAGTAGTTGTTGTTGTTGTTTCAGTAGTAGTAGAAGTAGTAGTAGTAGTAGTAGAAGTATTAGTAGTAGTTGTTGTTGTTGTTGTAGAAGTCGTAGTAGTTGGACAAGTTGCAGTAGTAGAAGAAGTAGTGTAGCAGTAGAAGTCCTACCGGTAGTAGTTGTATTAACCATAGGAGTAGTCGTAGTAGTAGTCATGGTTGTACTTGTTGTAGAAGCAGTTTTAGTAGTTGCAGTAGTAGTAATAGTAGTAATAGTAGCAGAAGTAGTAGTAGAGACTAGTAGAAGTAATAGTGGTAATAGTAGTAGTAGCAGCAGAAGTAGTAGTAGCAGTAGCAGCAGTAGTTGTTGTAGTAGTAGAAGTAGTAGTAGTAGCCTCAGTTGTATTAGTAGCTATAGTAGTAGTAGTTATTATCATTGTAGCAGAAGTAGGAGTAGAAGCAGTAATAGTAGTAGTAGTAGTTATTGTTATTGTAATAGTAGTAGCAGTTGCAGTAGCAGCAGTTGTAGTAATAATAGGAGTAATAGAAGTAGTAATAGAAGCAGAAGGAGTAGTAGTTGTAATAGCAGTACTAGTAGTTGTAGAAGTAGTAGTAGTAGTAGTAGTTGTTGGAGTAGGAGTTGCATTAAGAATAGCTGTTGGAGAAGGAGTAGTACTAGGTGTAGTATTAGGAGTAGCAGTAGCTACAGTGGTAGTAGGAGCAACCGTAGTAGTAGGAGCAGTAGCAGTAGTAGCTGTAGTAGCAGTAATAGTAGTAGTAGTAATAGTAGTAGCAATTGTTGGAGTAGAAGTAGTAGAACTAGTAGCAGGAGTAGAAGTAGTAGAACTAGTAGCAGTAGCAGATGTAGTCATCGTCATAGTAGTAGTAGCAGTGTTAGTAGTAGTAGCATTAGCAACAGTGGTCGTCATAGTAGTAGTAGCAGTACTAGCTGTAGTTGCAGCAGTAGTAGTGGTAGTAGTAGTAGTAGTAGCAATAGTAGTAGCAGAAGTAGTAGTAGTCATAGTATTTGTAGTAGTAGTAGTGCTGTTAGTATTAGCAATAGTACTAGTAATAGTTGTATTGCAGTAGTAGTATTAGTAGTTGTAGTTTTTATAGTAGCAAAAGTAGTAGTTCTGGTTGTAGTATTAGTAGTAGTTGGAGTAGTAGTAGTAGGAGTAGTAGTAGAAGTAGCAGTTGTAGCAATAGTTGCAGTAGTGGTAGTCCTAGCAATAGTTGCAGTAGTTGTAGTAGTAGCAGTAGTAGTTGTTTTATTGTAATAGTGGTAGAAGCAGATATAGTAGTAGCCGTAGTTGCAATCGTAACCCTAGTGTTAGTTGTACTAGTAGTACCAGTATTATTAGTAGTAGTAGTAATAGTAGGAGAAGCAGTAGAAGTAGTAGTGGTAGCAGAAGTAGTAGTATCTATTGTAGTAGTCATTGTAGTAGTCATAGTAGTAGCAGTAGTAGCCACGGTGGCAGTAGTAGCGGGAGTTCCAGTCGTAGCAGTCATAGCCGCAGTAGTAGTAGTATCAATAGTAGTACAATTAGTAATAGACGAAGTAGTAGTGGTAGTGGTATTAATAGTAGTAGTAGCAGCAATACTAGTTGTAGCATTAGTAGTAGTTGCAACTGTAGTATTAGTAGGAGTGGCAATAGTAGTAGTTGCTAAAGTAGTAGTAGTAGTAGCAATAGTCGAAGTAGTAGTAGTTGTAGTAGAAACAGTAGCAATAATGGTAGTAGTATTTTTAGTAGCAATAATAGTAGTGGCAATAGTAGCAACGATAGTAGCACTAGTAGTAGTAGTAGCAATTGATTTAGTAGTTGGAGCAGTTGCGATAATAACAATAGCAGTAGTATTATAGCGGTAGTAGCTATCGTAGTGACAATAATAGTAGCAATAGTAGTGGTCGTTGTAGCAGTAATAGTAGTTATTATAATAGAAATAGTAGTAGTTGCGATAGTTGTATTAGAAGTAGTAGGAGGAGAAGTAGTATTAGTTGTACTAGTAGCCATAGTAGTAGTTCGAGCAATAGTAGTAACAGTAGTAGCATCAGTAGTAGTAGCAGCAGCAGCAGCAGTAGTAGTAGTTGCAGTTCCAGCTGTAGAGGCAGTAGCTGTAAAAGAAGTAGTAGTAGTAGTAGTAGTAGCAATAGTTACCATTGTATCAGTTGTAGTATTAGGGGTAGAAGTAGTAGTAGCAATAGAAGTAATCGGAGTAGTACTAGCAGCAGCAGTAGTAGTTGTAGTAATAGTTGCAGTAGAACTACTAGTAGCAATAGTAGTAGCAATAGAAGTAGAAGCAGCAGTAGTAGTAGTTGTTGTTGTTGTTGTTCTGGTAGTAGTAGTAGTAGTCGTTGTAGTAGTGGTAGTAGAGGGAGTAGTAGTAGGAATAGGTGTAGGAGATGGAATAGTAGTAGGAGTAGTAGTTATAGTAGTAGTAGTTGTAGCAGTAGTAATAGTCATATTAGTAGTAGTAGTAGTTGCAACAGAAGCGATAGTAACTGTCATAGAAGTAGTACTAGCAGTCGGAGTAGTAGTCGTAGTAATATTTGTAGTAGTAGAAGTAGTTGTGGTAGGAGGAGGAGGAGTATTACTCATAGTGGTGGTCGTAGTAGTAGTAGCAATAGTAGTATAGTAGTAGTACTAGTAGTAGTAGCACAAGCAGCAGTAGTTGTAATAGTCGTAGTAGTTGGTGTATCGGTAGTAGTAGCAGTAGTTGTAGTAGTAGTAATAGTAGCAATTGCAGTAGTAGTAGTAGTAGTAGTAGTAGTAGTACTAGTAGTAGTAGTAGTAGTTGGAGTAGTAGTAGTTGGAGTAGTAGTAGTAGCTATAGTAGTACTAGTAGTTACTATAGTAGTAGTAGCAGTAGTAGCAGTCGTAGTAGTAGCGATAGTAGCGGTAGTAGTGGTAGTAGTAGTAGAAGTAGTTGTAGTAGGAGTAGTGGTAGTAGTGTTAGTATCAATAGTAGGAGTAGTAGTAGTAGTATCAATTGTACTAGTAGTAGAAGTAGTAGTAGTAGCAATAGTGGTAGTAATAGTAGTAGTATAAGCCGCAATAGTTGTTATAGTAGTAGTACAAGTCATGGAAGTAGTAGCACTAGTTGTAGTAGCAGTAGTAGTTGTACGAGTAGTTGTTGTAGTACTAGTAGTGGTTGTAGTAGTACTAACATTTGTAGTTGTAGGAGGAATAGGAATAGGAGTAGTAATAGGAGTAGTAGTAATTGAAGTAGGGCCAGTAGCAGTAGTAGGAGTTGTAGTAGCTGTAGGGGTTGGTGTAAGAGTCGTTATAGAAGCAGCAGTAGTAGTTGTAGTGGTGGTAGTAGTAGTGGCAGTGGTGGTGGTACTAGTTGTGGTAATAGTAGTTGTGACAGTGGCAGTGGTAGCAGCAGTAGCAGCAAAAGTAATATTAGTATTAGTTGTAGTAGTAGTAGTAGTAGTTGTAGTAGTTGTAATAGTATTAGTATTAGTAGCAGTACTAGTAGTAGTAGTAGTAGCAGTAGTAGTAGTTATTGTAATTGTTGCTGTTGTAGTAATAGTTGTCGTAGTAGTAGGAGTTGTAGTTGTAGTAGTAGGAGCTATAGTTTTCAAAGTAGTGGAAGCAGCAGCAGCAGTTGTTGTAGTAGCAGTAGGAGTTGGGCTAGGAGTAGGACTAGCTGTCGTCGTAGTAGTAGTAGTAGCAATAGTAGCAGTAGGAGTTGGAATAGTAGTAGACATAGTTGTAGTAGTAGTAGCAGCAGTAGTAGTAATATTAGTGGTATTAGTAGAAGTAATAGTAGTAGTATCAGTAGTAGTAGTAGAAGTGGTAGTAGTAGTACTCGTAGTAGTAGTTATAGTAGTAGTTGTAATAGCAGTCGTAGCATCAGTAGTGGTAGTAGTGGGAGTGTTAGAAGTAGTAGTAGTAGTAGGAATAATAGAGTTTGTATTAGCAGTAGGAGTAGTCGTAAGAGAAGTTGGTTTAGGAGTAGGAGTAGTAGTAGGAGTTGTAGTATTTGTTTTAGTAGTAGCAGTAGTAGTAATAGCAGTAGGTTTAGGTGTAGGTGTTGTAGTAGTCGTAGTAGGAGCTCGTGTTGGAGTACGAGTAGTAGTAGGAGTAGTAGTTGTAGCATTAGCCATGTTAGTACCTGTAGTAGTAGTGCCAGTGGTAGTAGTAGTAGCAATTGTACTCGTAATAGTAGTAGTAGTAGTAGTTGTTGTTGTTGTTGTTGTTGTACTAGTAATAGTAGTAGTAGTAGTCGTAGTAGAAATAGCTATGGTAGGGGGTAGTTGTAGTAGGAGTGGTAGAAGCATTAGGAGTTGGAGTAGTAGTAGTAGTTGCAGTAGTAGTAGCAGTAGTTGTAGTAGTAGTAGTGGTGGTGGTGGTAGCAGGTGTAGGAGCAGGAGTAGTAGCGGTAGTAGTAGCACTAATAGCAACGACAGCAACAACAGTAGTAGTAGTAGTAGTAGTAGTAGTATAAATTGTAGTTGTAGTAGTAGTAGTAATCGGACAAGTAGCAGCAGAAGTAGTAGTAATAGTAGCATTAGAACTAGTAGTTGTAGTAGTATTCATAGTAGCAGTAGTTGGAGTAGTGTAAAGAATAGCAGTAGAAGCAGTTGTACTAGTAGTAATGTAGTAGTATTCTTAGTAGTAGTAGTAGGAGTAGTAGTACTAGTACTTGTAGTAGTTGGAGTTGGAGTAGGACTAGTAGTAGGTGGTGTAGTAGGAGTTGGAGTAGGAGCAGTAGTAGTAGTAGTAGTAGTGGTAGTAGTCGTAGGAGTTGAAGTAGGTGTAGTAGTATTAATAGTAGTAGTAGTAGTAGGAGTAGTACTAGTAGTAACAGTGCAGTAGTTGTAGTAGTAATAGTAGTAGTAGTAGTAGAAGTAGTAATAGTAGTAGTCGCAGCAGTAGCAGCAATAGTTGTACTAGTAGTAGTAGTAGTAGTAGAAGTCGTCATTGTAGTAGCTGTAGTAGTAGCAGAAGTCATAGTAGTAGTAGCAGAAGTATGAGTAGTAGTAGTTGTTGTAGTAGTAATAGCTGTTGTAGTAGTAGTAGGAGTAGTAGGAATAGTAGGAGCCGTAGGAGCAGTAGTAGTAGTTGGAGTAGTAGTAGGATTAGTAGTAGAAGAAGTAGCAGGAGAACCAGCATCAGTAGTTGTAGTAGTAGTAGTCGCAGTACCAGTAGTAGAAGAAGCAGTACTAGAAGTAGCAGTTGTAGTAGTTGGAGTAGTAGGAGGAGGAGGAGGAGGAGGAGGTGTATTAGTAGCTGCAATAATACAATATTAATAGGAATGGTAGCAGTAGTCGTTGTATTATCCGTAGCTGTAGTAGTAATAATAGTAGTAGTAGTAGTGGTAGCAGTAGTAGAAGTAGCAGTAGTAGATGTAGTAGTAGTAGTAGATGTAGTAGCAGTAGTAGTAGTGGTGATAGTAATAGGAGTAGTTATAGTAGTTCCTATAGCAGTAGCAGAAGTAGGATAGTAGTAGTAGTTGTTCTAGTAATTGTTGTTATAGTAGTAGCAGCAGTTGTAGTAGTAATAGTAACAGTTGTAGTAGGAGTGGAAGTCTGAGTGTTGTAGCAGAAGTAGTAGTAGTAGTAGTAGGAGTAGTAGTCATAGAACTAGTAGTAGTAGTAGTGGGACTAGGAGTAGGAATAGTAGTTCTCGCAGTAGTAGTGGTAGTAGTTGTCATTGTTGTTGTATAGTAGTCGGAGTAGTGGGTAGTAGTAGTAGCAGTAGCAGTGGTGGTAGTCGGAGTAGTAGCAATTGTAGCAAAAGTGGTAGCTCTCGCAGTAGTAGTAGGTGTAGTAGTTGTAGTAGTACTAGTAGTAGTTGCAGTACTAGTAGCTATAGTAGTAGCAGCAGCAGTAAGAGTAGTAGTACGAGTAGTGGAAGTATTAGTAGTAGTAGTAGTAGTAGTAGTGAAAGTATCAGTAGTAGTTGTAATAGTAGTTGTTGTTGTAGTAGTAGTAGTAGGAGTACGAGTTGGAGTAGGATTTCTAATAGTAGTAGTAGTTGGTGTTGTTGTCGTAGTACTAGTTGTAGGAATAGTAATAATAGTAGTAGTAGTACAAGTAGTAATAGTAGCAGTTATAGTAGTAGCAGCAGCAGGAGTAGTCGTAGCAGCTGTAGTTGTTGTAGAGGCAGCAGTAGTAGTAGTAGCAGTGGTAGGAGTAGTAGTAATAGTTGTTTTAGTTGCAGTTGGAGTAGTGGAAGCAGTAGTAGGCCTAGTAGTAATTGTTGTATTAGTAGTAGTAGTAATAGTAGCAGGTGCAGTAATAATAATAGTATTAGTAGTAGTAGTGGTAGTGGTGCAGTAGGAGTAGTGCTTGTAGTAGTAATAGTAGTAGTAGAAATAATAGGAATAGTGACAGTAGTAGTAGTAGTAGTAGTAACTGCAGTTGTAGTAGCCGTCGAAGTAGCAGGAGGTGCAGTAGTAGTAACAGTACTAGTAGGAGTAGTAGTAGTTGTAGTAATAGTAACGGCAACAATACTTGTACTACTATTATTACTATTTCTGCTACTCCAACAACTACCACTACTATTATTACTCCAACAACTCCACTACTATTATTACTATTTTTGCTACTAATAGTACTACTATTATTACTACTACTGCTACTACTACTACTACTACTACTACTCCGACTACAACTGCTATTACTAGTACTATTGCTATTACTGCTATTCTAACTACTACTACACCTACTACTAGCAGTACTAACTCTCCTAATGCTACTACCACTACTTTTGCCGCACCTATTACTACTAGTATTGTTGTAGCTACTACTGCTACTACAACAATAAGAACAACAACAAAAACTACTACTGCTACAACTACAAATGCTACTACTTAACTACTACAACTAATGCTACTACTACTACTACAACTTTTACTGCTACTACTGCACTTACTACTATTACTTCAACTACGACTACTGCAACAACTACTTCTACTGTGACAACTATAACTGCAGCCCCAACAACTACTACAACTGCTACTAATATTACTATTACAACAACTACTAATTCTACCACTACTACTACTACTACCACTGCTACTACTGTTGCTACTGCTGCCGCTGTAGCTTCTACTACTACTACCACAACTACATATACCACTACTACTCCTACTACTACAAATATTGCTACTACTACTATTTCTACTCCTACTACTACTACAACAACAACTACTACTACTTTGACTACTACTTTTACTCTAACTTCTACTACTACTAATACTACTACCAACACTGCTACTTCTATAGGTACTACCACTACAACTACTCCAGTTACTACTACTACTACTACCAATACTACTACTACTGCTACTACTACTACAACTACTACTACTACTACCACCACGACCACCATTCATTTAATCCCTTCTAATGCTGCTACTACTACTTCTACTACTATACCTCCTGCTGCTATTACTACTATTACTACTACAATTACTACTCCGACTCATACTATCACTTCTAATGCTGCTGCTACTACTACTACTACAATTACTACTCCGACTCATACTATCACTTCTAATGCTGTTGCTATTACTGCTACTACAACCACTACTAGTACTACTACTGCTACTACTACTATTGCAGCTACTACTCATACTCCTACTCCTACTACTACTATGAATACTACACCTTCTCCCACTCCTACTACAACAACAACAACAACTACTACTACTACTACTACTACTATTACTACTACTACTACTCTACTAGTATAATTGCAACTACTAGTGCATCTACTGCAACTACAACTATTATAGCTACTATTGCTAATACTACAATAACTACTACTACTACTACTACTACTACCTCAACTAAAACTACTACAACTACGACTTCTAGTACAACTATTGCTGTTGCTGCAACTGCTAGAACAACAACTACTACTACTACTACTCATACTCGTACTACTGCTACTACTACTACACCAACCACTACTACTACTCAAACAAGCACTTCTGCTAATACTATTGCTCCTACCACTACAACAACGCTACTACTACATTACTACTAGTACTACTACTACTACTTCTTCTTCTACTACTACTACTACTACTACTGCTGCTGCTACTGCTACTGCTACTACTAGTGCTACCACCACTACTATCACTACTACTACTACTGCTGCTACTACTAGTGCTAGCACTACTACTACGGCAAGTACTACTATTGCTATTACTACTACTACTCCGGATGCTGCTGCTGCTACTACTACTACTACTCCGGATGCTGCTGCTGCTACTACTACTACTACTTATACAACTACTACTTTTACTACAACCACTATTGGTAGTAGTACTACTACTACTACAACATCTGTTGCTACTACTACTACTACAAATACTACTACTACTGCTTCTATTGCTATTGCTACGGCTACTACTACTACTACAACAACTTCTACTACTACAGCTACCGCTGCTTCCAGTACTAATGCTACTACTACTACTACTAGACTCCTACCACTACTACTACTACAACTACTACTAGGACTGCTATAGTTGCTATGACAACTACTACTGCTAACTTCTATTGCTACTACTACTACTACTTCTACTACTGCTGTTGCAACTACTACTATAGCAACAACTGCTACTACTACAACTAATGTTACAACTACTACTTCTGCTACTGCTACTATAACTATGACTACTGCTACTACTGTTACTGTGGCTACTTCTGCTACTACTACTATAATAACTACTACCACCATTGCCACTACTGCTATTGCTACTACTACTTCTCCTACCACTGCTATTGCTGCTTTTGCTGCAATGGCTTCTACTAATGCTACTACTGTAACTACCCTTACTACTACTACTCCTACTACTACTACTACAACTATGACAACTACAACAGCAACAATAATTACTACTACTACTAAGACAACAACTACTACTACTACTAATGACACTACAACTACTACTACCACTACAGCTACTACTCTTAGAGCTACCACTACTACAACTATTACAACACCTGCTACTGCTACTACTACTACTCGTGCTGCTGCTAATTCTCCTACTACTACTACTGGTACTACTACTTCTCCTACTACTACTACTACTGCTGCTGCTACTTCTCCTACTACTACTACTACTACTACTACTACTACTACTACTACTACTACTACTACTACTACTATGCCTACTGCTGCTATGACTACTGCTAAGGGTACAACTACAACTACTATTGCTACTACCACTACTACCACTTCTGCTATAACTACTATTGCTACTAATACTCCTACTACGACCACAAATTTGGCTACTGCTACTACTAATACAGCTATTACTACTACTACTTTAGCTACTACTAATGATGCTA
Source organism: Trichopus zeylanicus subsp. travancoricus (assembly GCA_005019695.1). Taxonomy (NCBI): domain Eukaryota; kingdom Viridiplantae; phylum Streptophyta; class Magnoliopsida; order Dioscoreales; family Dioscoreaceae; genus Trichopus; species Trichopus zeylanicus. The sequence goes on along the minus strand of RXID01001302.1, from coordinate 6,322 downwards.
CTATTGTTGCTGCAACAACTAATAATATTGCTATTGTTACAACAACTGCTACTACTACTACTACTATTGCTGCTACTGCTGGTGCTCCTATTGTTGCTCCTGCTACTAGCACTACTACTACTATTGCTGCTACTACTACAACTAGTAGTATTACTACTACTATTACTTCTACTATACTATTACTACTACTACAGCTACTGCACCACGTACTATTACTACTACAAGAACAACAACTACTACTACTATTACTACTACTAATACAAGTGCTGCTGCTGCTGCTACTACTACTACTACAACAACAACAACAACTACTACAACAAGAACAACTACTGTTGCTGCTGCTACTGCTAGTACGACTACTACTACTACAAAAGCTTCTGCGGCTACTACTACTACTACAACAACAACAACTACTACTACAATAACTACTACTACTACTAATATTGTAACTACTACTACTACTACTTCTATTACTTCTACTACTTCTTCTACTACTACAACTACTACAACAACAACTTCTGCTACTATTGTTGCTGCTACTACTATTACTACTACTTCTACTACTATTGCTACTGCTATAGCTACAACTAAAACTACTACAACTACTACTACTACTACTATTACTACTCCTACTACCACTGCTCCTACTACTACTACAACTGACTACTAATATTACTAATGCGACTATTACTACTACTACTACTATTACTACTGCTACTGCTACCACTGCTACTGTTGCTACTACTATGGTAACTACTGCTACTACAACTCCTATAACTACCACTACTTCTACTACTAGTCCTACTACTACTACTACTCTAGTTGTTGTAGCTACTACTATTCGTACTATAGCAATAGCTACTACCACTACTGCTACTACAACTACTGCGACTACCTCTACCACTACTGCTACTACTTCCTCTTCTTCTTCTACTACTACTACTACTACTTCTACTGCTGCTACTACTGCTACTATTGCTGCTACTAGTACTACTACTACTACTACTTCTGCTAATACTGCGACTGCTAGTACTAACACTATTCAAACTATAACTAATACTGCTACTACTGCTGCTTCTACTACTATAGTTACTACAATTACAGTGACTGCCACTACTAGTACAATGGTTACTACTACTACATCTACTACTTCTTCTACTACTACAACTACTACAATTACAGCTACTAGTGCAACTACTACTCCTGCTACAACTACTAGTCCTCCTCCTCCTGCCACTACAGCTACCATTGCTACTAGTACTACTTGTACTACTATTGCTAGTACTACTACAATTACTACTACCACTACTACTGCTACTATGGCTTCCACTGCTCCCACTACTGCCACTAATAATATTAATACTTCTACTTCTGCTCCTACTGCAACAACTTTTCCTATTGCTACTACTACTACTACAACAACAACCACTTCAACTAGTTCTGCTACTACTATGACTACTAGAACTACGACTACTGCTACTACTATGAGTACTACTATTACTACAACTATAATTGCAACCACTACTCTTACTACTACTACCACTACTACTGCTACTATTGCTACTACTGCAACTGATACTACTATAACTACTTCTACTTCGACTACCACTTCAATGAGTACTATGCCTACTATTGCTACTACTACTGCAACTACAACTATTGCTGCTACTACTACTACAACTACTGCTAGTACTACGACTAATATTGCTACTATACAACTACAACTAGCACTCTTACTATTACTGCTACTACTACTACTACTCCTAATGCTACTACTGCAACGCCTACTTCTACTACTGCCACTCCTACTACTATGACTACCACTACTACTGCTGCTATAGCGGCTACTGCTACTACAACTACAATAACTACTACAACTTCAATACTGCTACAGCTACTACTATTACTAATACTACTACTACTACTACTACTGATGCTACTGCTACTACTATGACTACTACTACTACTAGTAGTAGTATTACTACTGCTAGTCCTACTACTGCTACACCTCCTACTACTGTTGCTACTACAACTTTGACTACCATTAGTACTGCTACTATAGCTGCTGCATGCTACTGCTACTACAATCACTACTACAACTCCGATACTGCTACTGCTAGTACTATTACTAATACTACTACCATTACTATTACTACTACTATTATTACTACTATTACTAGTACTATTACTACTTCTACTACTGCTATTACTACCACTACTATTACTACTATGACTACTTCTCCTACTTCTACTCCTTCTACTACAACTACTGCTACTACACAGCTACTACTTCTACTACAACAACTACTACTACTACCACTACTACTTTTGCAACTACTACTGCTATTACTTCCACTATAACTTTTTCTACTATTAGTAATGCAACTACCACTACTGCTGCTGCTAACACTATTAGTACTACTTCTGCTAATACTGCTGTTATTGCCACTGCTACTACTTTTACTACTACTGCTGCTTCTGCCGCTACTTCTACTTGTCCTACTACTACTTATGCTGTTACTATTACTATAGTTGCTACTATTAGTACAACTAATGCTACTACTACTACGACCACTGATTCTCCAACAATAACAACTATATCTACTACCACTCTTGATACTATTGCTACTACAACTACTACTCATGTTGCTACTGCTACTAGTTTTGCTACAATTACTAGTGCTACCGCTACTGCTACTACTTCTTATACTACTACTACTATGGCTGCTACTACTGCTACTACTACTACTACTACTATTACTAATTCTGCAACTACTACTACAACTACTACTCCTGTTGCTACTGCTGCTATGACTACTACTACTACCGCTACTACTACTACTCCTCCTACTCCTACTACTACTACTTCAGCAAATATCACTACTTCTGCTACTACTACCCCAACTACTATTACTACTACTACTACTACATCCACTACAACTACTACTACAACTACTATAGCTACTACTACAACTACTTCTACTACTACTGCTGCTAGTAAGGTTTCTATTACCACTGCTACTACTACATCTTCTACAACTACTATTACTACTGCCACTACTACTACATCTACTGCAATACCTACTACTACTCCTACTATTATTACTACTACTACGACTGCTACTACTGCTACTACTACAGCTGCTACTACAACTACTTCAATAGCTACTCGTACTACTACTCCTACTAATACTACTACTAGTATTGTTGCTTCAAATGCTACTCTTATGACTACTCCTACTACTACTACAACTGTTGGCGTCACTATTACTACTACTGCAACTCCAACAACTGCTACTTCTATTGCTACTCATACGACTACTCCTCCTCCTACGACTACTACTGCTATCACTATAGCTATTGTTGCTACTACTACTACAATAACAAGAATAATAACTACTACTACTACTATGACAACTACTTGTACTACTACAACAACTACTACTTCTACTACTACAACAATAGCTACTACTATTATTACTACTACTGCTACTACTACTAATACTTTTGCTGCTAGTCCTAGTGCCAGTACTATGACAACATATACTATGACTACTACTACTATTATTGCTACAACTGCGAATACTCCTACAACTACTTCTTCAACTACTACTGCTACTAATTCTACGATTTCTACTACTACTCTTGCTACTTCTACTATGGCTGCTACTATTGCTACTATTGCTACTACTGCTACTGCTACTCCTACTACTAGTACTACTACTGCTACTACTACTATTACTGCAACTAGTGGTACTACTACTACTAATGCTACTACCCCTGCTGCTGCTACTACTACTACTACTGCTACGACACTGCTACTATTTCTGTTACAATTACTAGTGATACCGTTACTGCCACTACTTTGTATACTACAACTACTATGGCTACTACCACTGCTACTACTTCTGCTACAAGTATGACTTTTGCAATAACTACTGCTACTACTACTACTGTTGCTGCTACTGCTACTGCTACTGCTTCTACTACTACTACTTTTGCAACAACTACTGCTACTACTACTACTGCTGCTGCTACTGCTGCTACTACTGCTACTACTACTATTTCTCCTACTACTTCTACTACTACTACTTCTACCTCTACTATTACTACTAATACTACTACTACTACTACTCGTGCATCTACTGCTATGACTACCGCTACTTCTACTAATGTTATGATTACTAATATTGCTACCGCTACTACTACTATAGCTACCACTATTACTACTATTACTACTACAACTGCGACTGCTACTTCTTCTATTACTACAACAACAACTACTACTACTACTTCTAATATTGCTATAGCTGCTACTTCTACCACTGCTGCTACTGCAACTATTAGTACCACTACCATTGCTGCTATTGCTGATATTGCTGCTACTACTGCTAATACTATTATAAGCACTACTGCTACCATTGCTACTACTACTACTTCTATTACTACTGCTGCTGCTGCTGTTGTTGCTGCTGCAATTATTGTAACAACTGCTACTTCTACAATAACTGCTACTACTACTACTGCTGCTGCTACTACTACTACTACAACTACTTTTGCTATAACTACCACTACCGCTACTACTTTTACAACTACTTTCACTGCTGCTATTGCTACTACATATACTACTACCACTACTAGTAATACTGCTACTATTACTATTGCTGTAATAGCTACTACCACCACTTCTCCTACTACTACTCCTACTACTATTATTGGTATTACTACTACTATTACTACTTCTACTACTACAGCTACTACTACTACTGCTACTACTGCTACTACTGCTACTACTACTACTACTTCTTCTCCTATTAATACTACTACTACCATTGCAACTGCTGCTGGTGCTACTACTGTTGCTACTACCACTATTACTGCAATGCCTACTACTACTACTGCTACTATGACTACCACTAATACTACTACTATTGCTGCTAGAACTACTACTTCTGCTGCTGCTACTTCTACTATCACTAATAGTACTAGTAGTATTAGTACTGCTACTACAGCTACTATTGCTATAATAACTACTACTATTGGCACTACCACTAATTTTACTACTGTTGTAGCTGCTACTACTTCTACTACCGTTACTACTATAGCTCCGGCTCCTACTGCTACTATTGTTACAACTACTTCAACTAGTACTACTGCAACTACAGCTACTATTTGTACTATTATTACTATTACTACTACTATACTGCTATTGCTACTTCTGCTACTACTACTATTACTGCTAGAGCAACTACTACTTGTACTAATACTACTTCTACTACTACTACTACGACTACTACTACTACTTCTTCTACTCCCACAACTACTATTACTGCTACTACTACTTATCCTACTACTACTACTTCAACCATTGCTGCAACTATTGCTACTACTAGTGTCGCTACCACTACTACTTCTACTACTGACACTACGACTACTACTAGTCCGACTACTCCTACTACTAGTACTACTAATCCAACTATTACTACTATTACTACCACTACTACTATTGCTGCTGCTACTATTGCTACTGCTACTACTACTTTTCCTCCTCCTACAACTACTACTACTATTACAGATCCTCCTCTTACTATAGCAACCACTACTAATGCTACTACATTTCATCCTACGACTACTACTATTGCTGCAATTATAATAATGACGACAACAACAACAACAACAACAACAACAACCACTACTACTACTAATGCTTCTACTATTACTACTACTACTACAACTACTACCACCACTACTCCTACTGTAACTACTATTACTATGACTACTGCTGCTAATGCGACTACTGCAACTACAACTGCTACTGCTACTATTGCTACTACTACTAGTAGCACTACTGTTGCTACTACTACTAGTAGTTCTACTACTGCTACTACTACCCCTACCACGCCTCCTACTACTACTGCTACTACTACTGCTATTACTATTACTACTACTATTACTCCTACTACTCCTACTACTGCTACCATTACTACTACTACTCCTGCTACTACTACTACAACTGGTACTATAGCTACTGCTGATTTTACGGCTACTACTGCAACTACTATTATTACCACAACTATTGCTATTATAGCTACTACTGCTACTACTACTACTAATACTACTACTATAGCTACTACTGTGACTACTACTGCTATTACTAGTGCTACTACTACTACTATGACTACTACTACTACCACAACAACTACTTTTACTACTATTACCACTACCACTATTTCTGCTACTACTACTGCTACTACTACTTCTACTGCTACTAATGCTGCTACTACTACTGCTGCTGCTCCTACTAACACTTGTAATGCTACTA
>RXID01001301.1:5000-89009 GCA_005019695.1 Trichopus zeylanicus subsp. travancoricus | reverse complement strand
GTGGTAGCAGTTTTAGAAGTAGTAGTAACAGTAGTAGTAGTAGTAGTAGAAGTAATAGCAGTAGTTGTAATTATTGTAGGGGTAGTCGTTGTAGTAGTAGTAGTAGTCGTAGCAGCTGTAGTAGTAGTAGAAATAGTAGCTGCAGTTGTATTAGTATCCGTAGTAGTAGTAGAAGTAGATTTTTGAAACATTGATAGGCACATCATTTGTAGTAGTAGTATGAGTAGTAGCTAGTGTATTAGGAGTAGTACTAGAAGTAGTAGAGGTAGGTGTAGAACTTGCAGAAGTAGGAGTGGTAGTAATTGCTGGAGCAATAGTAGCAGTAGTAGGAGTAGTACTAGTAGTAGTAGTAGTAATAGTTGGGGTATCAATAGTTGAAGTACTAGTTGTAGTAGTAGTAGATGCAGTAATATTAGCAATAGTAGTAGTAGTAGTAGTAGTAATAGCAGTATTTGTAGTAGTGGTGGTAGTACTAGTAGTTGTTGAAGTAGTAGCAGCTAAAGTAGTAGTAGTAGCAATCATATCAATGGTAGCAGTGGTAGTAGTAGTTGTCGTAGTAGCAATAGTAGTAGTAGTTGTAGTAGTCATAGCAGTATCGGTAGAAGTAGTTGTACTAGTGTAGTAGCAATAGTAGTAGAAGTAGTAGTATTAGTCGTAGTAGTAGTAGTAGTAGTTATAGTGCTACTACTAGTAATAGCAGTGATTGTGGTAGCAGTAGTAATATTAGTAGGAGTAGCAGTAGTAGTAGTAACAGAAGTAGTAGCAGTAGTAATAGTAGTCAGAGAAGTATTAGCAGTAGTTGTAGTAGTAGCAGTAGTAGAAGAAGTAGTGTACCAGTGGTAGAGTACTAGTAGTAGGGGTACTCGTAGTAATAGTAACAATTTGAGTAGTAGCTATAGTAGTAGTTGTAGCAGCAGCAGCAGTAGTAGTAATGGTAGTAGTAGTAGCCATAGCGGTACTAGTAGTAGTTACAGTAGTAGTAGTAGTTGTAGTATGAGTAGTAGTTGCAGTAGTACTAGTAGTAGCATCAGTTGTAGTAGTAGCTGTAGAGTAGTTGTAGTATTGTTCATAGTAGTAGAAGTAGCAGAAGAAGAAGTAGTAGTGATAATAGTTGTAATAGTAGTAGTAGTAGTAGCAGCAGCAGTAGTAGTAGTAGTAATAGTAGTAGTGGTAATAGGAGTAACAGTAGCCGAAGTAGTAGTAGTAGTAGTAGTAATAGTAGTAGGAGTTGGAATTGTCATACGAATTCATGCAGGAGGAGTAGTAGTAGGTTTAGTATTAGGAGTAGCAGTAGCCATAGTAGTGGTAGTAGTAGTAACAGCAGCAGTAGTAGCAGCGGTAGTAGTAGCCATTTTAGTAGTAATATTAGTAGTAGTAATAGCAGTAGCAGCAGTATTGGCAGTAGTAGTATTCGCAGTAGTAGTTTCCATAGTAGTAGTAGCAGTATTAGCAATAGTTGCAGCAACAATAATATTAGTGGCTGTACTAGTAGCAATAGTAGTAGCGAAAGTAGTTGTAGTCGTAGTATTTGTCGTAGTAATAGTATTGTTAGTTTTAGTAGTTGTAGTATTAGTAATAGTAGTATTGTAGTAGTAGTATTAGTTATAGTTTTATTTATAGTAGCAGAAGTAGTAGTTGTAGTAGTAGTAGTTTGAGTAGTTGTAGTTAGAGTAGAAGTAGAAGTAACTATAGGAGCAGTTGTTACAGTAGTGGTTGTAGCAGCAGTGGCAGTCGAAGTAGGAGTAGCAGTAGCAGTAGTGTTAGTGGCACTATTCGTACCAATAGAAATAGCAAAAGTAGTAGTAGTAGGAGGAGAAGCAGTAGAAGTAGTGGTTGTAGCAGTAGTGGCAGTAGTAGTAGTAGTAGCTGTAGTAGTAGTTGTAGTAGTAGTAGTTGTTGTAGTTGTAGTAGTAGTGGTAGTAGTAGCAGTACTAGCCACAGTGGTAGTAGTAACGATCATAGAAGAAGTAGTAGCAGCAGCAACTAGAGGAGTAATAGTAGTGTAGAAGTAGTAATAGTAGTAGTAGCAGCAGTAGTAGCAGTCATAGTGACAGTTGTAGTAGCCATAGCATTAGTCGTTGTAGCAGTTGTTGTAGTTGTTATAATAGTATTAGCAGCAATTGCAACTGTAGTAGCAAAAGTAGTTGTAGTTGGTGACGCAGTATTAGCTATATTAGTAGTAGTAGTAGTAGTTGGAGCAATAGTAGTAGCGGTAGCGATAGTAGTAGTTGCAGTAGTAATAGTAGTAATAGTAGTAGTAGGTGTTGTTGTTGTTGTTGTTGTTGTAGTAGTAGCAGCAGTAGTTGTCATTGTAGTACTTGCAGTATTTGGAGTAGAAGTAGTAGTAGCAATAGAAGTAGTCAGAGTAGTAGTAGTAGTAGTAGTAGTAGTAATCGTAGTAGTACTAGCAGTAGTGGTTGTAGTAGTAGTAGCTGTAGTAGTGGTAGCCATGGTAATAGAAGTAGTAGTAGCAGTAGTAATTGCCGTTGTAGTAGTAGCAGTAGTGGTTGTTGTAGTAGTAGCAGTAGTAGTTGTAGCTATAGTAATAGAAGTAGTAGTAGTTGTTGTAGTAGCGGTAGTAACAATAGTAGCAGGAGCAGAAGTAGCAATAGCAGGAGGAGTAGTAGTAGTAGTAGCAGTAGCAGTAGTTGTAGTAGTTGCAGTAGTAGAAGAAGTAGTAGTAGTAGGAGAAGTAGTACTTGTTGTTATTGCAGGAGAAGTGGAAGTAGTAGTAGTCGAAATAAATGTCATAGTGGTAGTAGTAGTAGTAGTTATACTAGTAGTAGTTGTAGGAGTAGCAGAAGCATTAGAAGAAACAGTAGTAGCAATAGTAGTAGTGGCAGAAGCAATATTTGCTGTTGTGCTTGTAGTAGTAGTAATAGTATTAGCAGTAGTAGTAGAAGTCAAAGGAGTAACAGTGTAGTAGCAGTGGTAGTAGTAGCATTTGTAGTACTAGTAAGAGAAATAGTAGTAGTATTCATTGCAACAACAACAATAACATTAGTAGTAGTAGTAGTTGTTCCATCAATAACAACAGTAGTAGTAGTGGTAGTAGGAGGAGTAGTAGTATTCGTAGCCACAGTAGTAGTAGTAGTAGTAGAAATATCAGTGGGAGTACTAGTAGCAGTAGTAGTACCAATAGTAGTAGCAGCAATAGTAGTAGTAGTAGCACTTGTAGTGCTAGTAGAAGTAATAGCAACAGAAGTAGTAATAGTTGTAGTCACAAGAGTAATAGCCCTAGCACTAGTAGCAGTACTAGTAGCAGTAGGAGCAGTAGTAGCAATAGATGTAGCAGTTGTAGTAGTAGAAGTAGGAGAAGTAGTAGGAGAAGTAGTAGGAGTAGTAGTAGTAGTAGTAGAAGTAGTCGCAATAGTAGTAGCAGTAATAGGAGTTGCTGTAGTAGCAGCAGTAGGAGAAGTAGTAGGGGTAGCTGTATTAGTAGCAGTAGCAGCAACAACAGCTGTAGCTGAGGTAGATGTTGTTGTAGTATTAGTAGTAGTAGTAGTAGTAATAATAGTCACCGCAATAATAGTAGTAGTAATAGCCGCAACAATAATAGTAGTAGCAATCGCAATAGTAGTAGTAGTTATTGTAGTAGTTGTGGCCCGATTAGTAGTAGCTATAACAACAGCAGCAGCAGCAGTAACAATAGTAGTAGTAGTAGGGGCAGAAGAAATAGTAGCAATAGTAGTAGCTGTACTAGTAGTAGAAGCTGAAGTAGTAGCGAAAGCATAAGCAGTAGTTGTAGTTGTAGTAGTAGTACTAGTAGTAGTAGTTTTTGTAATTATTGTAGTGGTGGTAGTAGTAGTTGTTGCAAAAGTAGTAGTAGTAGAAGTAGTAGTAGCAAAAGTGGTAGTAGTAGAAGTATTAGTAGTAATAATAGTACTAGTAGTAGTAGTAGTAGCCATAGTAGTAGAAGCAGTATTAGTAGCAGGAGATGTAGTAGTACTAGTAGCAGCAGTAGAAGTTGTAGTGGTCGTAGTCACAGTAGTTTCAGAAGTAGAAGTAGTGGTAAGGACAGTAGTAGTATTAGTAGAAGAAGCAGTAGTAGTAGCAGTAACACTAGTAGTATCAGTAGCAGTGGTTGTCGTAACAACTATAGCAGTAGGAGGAGGATAAGACGTAGTAGTAGTAGTAATGGTAGTAGTAGTAGTAGAAGAAGAAGAAGAAGAAGTAGTAGTAGTAGTAGCAGTTGGAGCAGCAACAGCAGCAATAGTACTAGTATTAGCAGTAGAATTAGTACTTGTTTTCGTAGTAGCAGTAGAAGTATTAGGAGTAACAGTAGTTAGTTGCAGTAGAAGTAGAAGTAATAGTAGCGATAGTAGTTGTAGGAGGAGTAGTAGTCGTAGCAGTACTCGTAGAAGCAGTAGTAGCAGCAGTAGCTATAGTAGAAGTAGCAGTTATAGTAGCAGTAGTTGTTGTAGTCACAATAGTAGCAGCAGCAGTAGTAGTAGGTGAAGTAGTAGTGGTTGTTATTATAGGAGAAATAGTAGAAATAGTAGTAGTTGTAGTAGTTGTGATAATAGTAATACTAGTGGTCGCAGTAGTTATAAAAGTAGTTGTAGTAGTAATAGTAGCAATAGTACCAGTAGCAATGGCAACAGCAGCAAGAGTAGTAGTAGTTGTAGCAGTAGTAGTAGTAGTAGCAATAGAAGTGGAAGTGGTAGTAGTATTAGAAGCACTCGTAGTAGTAGAAGTAGTAGTACTATTAGTTGTAGTAGTAGTAGCACTAGTAGTGGTAGTAGTAGTAGAAGTAGTAGAAGTAGTAGTAGTAGTATTGGTCATAATAGTAATAGTAGGAATCGGTGTAAGAGTAGGAGTGGTGGTGGTGGTGGTGGTGGTAGTAGTAGTAATAGCAATAGTAGAAGTAGTAGTAGCAGGACTAGGTGTAGGAACTGGAGTAGTGGTAGGAGCAGCAGGAGTAATAGTACTACTCTTAGGAGGAATGGTTGTAGTAGGAGGAGTAGTATAGGAGTAGAAACAGAAGTAGTAGCCGCTATCACTGTAATTGTAGAGGTAGTAGTGGTAGTAGGAGTAGTAATAGTAGTAGTAGTAGTAGTAGCAGTAGTAGTTGCAGTAATTGGAGTAGTAATAGTAGTAGCAATAGTTGTAGTAGTAGCAATAGCATTAGTTTTAGTAGTAGTAGTAGTAATACTACTAGTAGTAGTGGTAGTGGTAGTAGCCGTAATAGTTATAGTATTAGTATTAGTAGTAGTAGTAGTATTTGTAGTAGTAGTATTTGTAGTTGTAGTTGTAGAAGTAGTAGCAGTAGGAGTAGTAGTATAGTAGTAGCAATAGTAGTAGTAGTAGTAGTAGTAGTAGTAGTAGCAATAGGAGTAGTTGTCGTTGTAGTAGTATTAACAATTTAAGTTCTAGAAGTAGTGGTAGTAGCAGTAGAAGTAGTAGTGGTAGTTGCAGTAGGAGTAGTAGTAGTAGCAATAGGAGTAGTTGTTGTTGTAGTAGTATTAGTAGTTGTAATAGTAGTAGTTGTTGGAGTAGTAGTAGTGCTAGTAGTAGAAGATATAGTTGTGTAGTAGTAGTAATAGCGGTACTAGTAGTAGTAGTAGTAGCAGCAGCAGCAGTAGTAGTAGTAGAAGTAGTAGGGGGAGGAGGAGGAGTAGTAATAGGAGTAGGAGTAGGAGTAGTAGTAGAAGTAGTAGAAGTAGTATTAGTAGTAGTAGAAGAAGCGTTAGTAATAAAAGTAGTCGTAGTAGTAGTAGTGGTAGTTGTTGTAGTAGTAGTAGGAGAAGTAGTAGTTGTACTAGTTTTAGTAGCAGCTGTAGGAACAGCAGCAATAATAGTAGTAGAAGTTTTAGTAGTATTAGTAGCAACAGCAGCAACTGTAGCAGTAGTAGTTGTAGTAGCAGGAGTAGTAGTTGTAGTAGTGCTAGTAGGAGAAGTAATAGTAGCAATAGTAGTAGCAGTAGTAGTAGTCCATGCAGTAGTAGTAGCAATAGCAGAAGCAGTAGCCGCTAATGTAGTAGTAGTTGTAGCAATAGTAGTTGTGGTAGTAGTAGCCATTGTAGTTGTACGAGAAGTTGTAGTGGTAGTAGTAGTATTAGTAGTAGTATTTGTAGGAGTAAAGCAGTAGTAGCAGTAGTTGTTGTTGTAGCAGTAGCAGCAGTAGTAGTAGTAGCAGCATTAGCAGTAGTAGCAATAGTAGTAGTGGAAATAGTATTTGTAGTAGCAAGACTGGTAGTAGTAGGAGCGGTAGTAGCGATAGTAGCAGTAATAGTAGTCATTGTAGTAGCAATAGAAGTAGCAGTCATTATAGTAGCAATAGAAGTAGAAGTCGTAGTAGTAGTAGTATTAGTAGTAATTGTAGTGGTCGTAGGAGTAGAAGCAGTAGTAGCCGCAGTTGCAGTAGTAGCAGTTGCAGAAGTTGTTGTGGTAGTTGTAGTAGAAGAAGTAGTAGTAGTAGTATGAGTAGTATTAAGAGTAGTAGTAGCAGTAGCCATTGTAGTGGTAGTAGTAATAGCAGCTACGAAAGTAGTAGTAGTAGTTGGACAAGTAGTAGTTGTAACAGAAGCCGTAATAGTAGTAGTTGTGGTAGTTATGGTTGTAGTAGTAGTAGTAGCAACAACAGTAGTTAGCAGCAGGAGTAGTAGTGGTAGTAATTGCAGTACTAGTAGCAAAAGTAATAATTGTGGCAGTGGTAGAAGTAGTAGAATTAGTAGGAGTTGTAGCAGTAGTAGTTGTTGTAACAATAGTAGTAATAGGGGCAGCTGTAGTTGTAAAAGTAGTAGTAGTAGTGGAAGCTATAGTAGTAGTAGCAGCTGTAGTAGTAATTGTATTAGCATGAGCAGCTATTGCAGCAGTAGTGGTAGTAGTGGTAATAGTAGTGGAAGTAGTAGCTGTAGTAGAAGTAGTAGCAACAGCAGTAGTAGAAACAAAGGTAGCAGTGGCAGTAGTAGTAGTAGTGCTAGTAGTACTACTAGTAGTAGCAACAAGAACATCAGCCGAAGTAGCGGTGGTAGTCGTAGTAGTAGTAGTATTAGTAGTTGCAGTTGTAGTAGTAGTTGTCATAGTAGAAGTAGTAACAGCAGCTGTAATAACAGAAGTTGTAGTAGTATTAGTTGAAGCAATATCAGCAGCAGCAGTAGTAGTAGTGGGAGAAGTAGTAGTTGCAGTGGTAGTAGTAATTATTGTGCAGCAACAGGAGTAGTAGTTGTAGCAATAGTTGTAGTACTAACAGTAAAGGTTGCAATAGTAGTAGTACTAGTAGTAGTAGTAGTAGTAGCGACAACAGCAGTAGTAGTAGTAGTGTAGCAGTAGTATTAATCATAGTCATAGCAGTAGTAGAAGTAGTCATTGTAACAGTTGAAGTAGGTGTAGTAATAGTAGTAGCCGGAGAATAAGTAAACGCAGCGATAGTAGAAGTAGTAGTTGTTGTTGTAGCAGAAGTAGTAGTAGAATTAGATGCAGTTGTAGTGGTTGGAGAAGTAGTAGAAGCAGCAGTAGCTATAGTAGTGGCAATCGTAATAGTAGTAGCAGTAGTAGTAGTGGTAGCAGTTGCAACAGATGTGGCAGTAGTAGTAGTAGCAGTAGTAGAAGTAGTACTGGTAGTAGGAGTAGTAGCAGTAGTAGTATTAGGAGTAGTAGTGGTCATAGTAGTAGTAGTAGTTGTAGTAGTAGCATTAGTCGTAGTAGTAGCAGTTATAGTAGTAGTAGTACTAGCAGCAATAGCAGCAGCAGTAGTAGTTATAGTAGTAGCATTTGTAGCAGTAGCTGTAGAAGTAGCAGTAGTAGTAATAGTACTAGTACTAGTTGAAAAGGAGTTGGAGTAGTAGTAGTAGTAGTAGTATTAGCAATAAATGTGGTAGGAGTAGTAGCAATAGCAGTAGCAATAGTCCTAGTAGTAGCAGTACTAGGCATAGTTGGCGTTGTGCCGGTAGAAGTAGTAGTAGTAGTAGCAGTTATTGTAGTGGCAATAGTAGAGGTAGTGGTAGTAGTAGCAGTAGTACCATTGGCAGTAGTATTAGTTGCATACCATTAGTAGAAGTAGCAGTTTTACTAGCTGTAGTTGTAGTAGTAATAGTAGTTGTCATAGTAGGGGGAGTAGTAGTTGAGTTGTACTAGTAGTAGTACTAATAGTAGCAGCAATAGCAATATTAGTAGCAGTAGTAGTGTTAGTGGAAGTGCTAGGAGTAGTACTAGTAGGAGGAATAGCAGTTGTGGTAGTAGTTGCTATTGTGGTTGTAGGAGTAGTTATAATAGTAGAAGTAATAGTAGTAGTAGTAGTAGTAGCAGCAGTAGCAGTGGTAGTAGCCATTGCAGTAATAGTAGTAGTAGCGGCAGTAGCAGTAGTTGGAGTGGTAGCAGTAGTAGCAGTAGGAGTAGTACTAGTAGCATAGTAGTTATAGTAGTAGTAGTAGCAGCGGTAGTAGTAGTAGTAGTAGTCGTAGTAGCAGTAGTAGTAGTAGTGGCAATTGTAGTAGTAGTAGTAGTAGCTGCAGTAGCAATAATAGTAGTAGAAGTAGCAGCAGGAGTAGTAGTAGCAGTAGTCGAAGAAATGGTTTTTATATTAGCAGTAGGAGAAGTCATACTAACATTAGTTGTAAGAGGAGTAGTAGTTGGAGTAGTAGTAGTAGCAGAAATAGTAGCAGTAGTAGCAATAGTAGCAATAGTAGCAGTACAAGGAGTAGTAGTAGTTGTAGTAGTGTAGGAGCAGTAATAGTAGTAGTATTAGTAATAGTAGTGTTAGTTGTGGTAGGAGCAGTAGCAGTAGTAGCAGTAGTGGTAATAGCAGCAGCAACAGTTGTTGTAGTAGTAGTTGTAGCTGTAGTAGTAAAAGCAATAGTAGTACCCTTAGCAGTAGTTGCAATTGTTGTTGTAGGATTTGTAGTAGCAGTAGCAGTAGTATTTGTTGTAGTAGTAGTAGCAGCAGTTGTGGCAGTAGTTGTTGCAGTAGAAAAAGTTTCTATTGCAGTAACAATAGTAGTAGTAGTAGCAGCTGTTGTTGTAGTAGTAGTTGTAGTAGTAGTAGTAGTAGTAATAGCAGTAGCAGTAGAAGCAACTATGGTAGTTGTAGCGATAGCAGTAGTAGTACTAGTAGTAATAGTAGAAGTATTTGCAGAAGTGGTAGTAGTATTAGGAGTCACAACTAGAGCGGTTGCAGTAATAGTAGTTGTAGTGGTTGCTGTAGTAGTAGGAGGAGCAATAGTAATAGTAGTAAAAATAATAGTAGTTGTAGGAGTAGTAGCATCGGTAGTAGTAGCAACAATAGTTGTAGGCAGAGTAGTAGTAGTTGTAGCAGTTTCAGTAGTCGCACTAGCAGTAGTAATAAGTAGTAGAAGTAGTTGTTGTGGTTGTAGTTGTTGTAGTACTAGTAGTAGTAGGAGTACAATAAGTAGTTCTAGTAGTTATGAGTAGTTGTAGCAATAGTAGTAGTCGCAGTAGCCAAAGTAGGAGTGCTAGCAACAACAGCCGTAGTAGTAGTGGTAGTAGTTGTCCTAGTAGTAGTAGTACTAGTAGCAGTATGAGTAGTAGTTGTTGTAGTAGAAGCTAAACCAGTAGTAGCAGTTGTTGTTCTTGTAGCAGTAGTAGCAGCAGCAGTAGTAGCAGTAGTAGTAATAGTAGTAGCAATAGCCATTGTAGCGGTAGTAGCAATAGTAGTAGCGAAAGTAGTAGTAGTTGTAGCAGAAGCAGCAGCAGCAGCAGTAATAGTGGTAGTAGCAGTTGTAGTAGTAGTAGGAGTAGCAGTAGTTAGCAGCAAGATTAGTAGTAGTAATCGCAGTACTAGCAGTAAAAGTAACAGTTGTGGCAGGGGTAGAAGTAGTGGAAGTAGTAGGAGTTGTAGCAGTAACAGTTGTCGTAACAATAGTAGTAATAGGAGCAGCAGTAGTAGTAAAAGTAGTAGCAGTAGTGGAAGTTTTTGTAGTAGTAGCAGCTATAGTAGAAATAGTATTAGCAGGAGTAGCTATAGCAGCAGCAGTGGCAATAGTGGTAGTAGTGGTAATAGTAGTGGAAGTAGTAGCTGTAGTAGTAGTAGTAGCAACAGCAGTAGTAGAAACAAAGATAGCTGTAGTAGTAGTAGTAGTAGTAGTAGTAGTAGTAGCAACAACAAAAACATCAGCCGAAGTAGCGAAAGTAGTCGTAGTAGTAGTATCAGTGGCTGCAGTTGTCGTAATAGTTGTTGTAGTAGAAGTAGCAGCAGCAGTAGTAGTAGTAGTAACAACTATAGTAACAAAAGTTGTAGTAGTATTAGTTGAAGCAACATCAGCAGTAGTAGTAGTAATAGTGGGAGAAGTAGTAGTTGCAGTAGTAGTAGTAGTAGTAGTAGTAATTGTTGTAGCCGCAATAGGAGTAGTAGTTGTAGCAATAGTAGTAGTAGTAGTTGTTGTTGTTGTAGCGACAATAGTAGTAGTAGTAGTAGGGTAGAAATAGTATTAATCATAGTCATAGCAGTAGTTGCAGTAGTCATTGTGGCACTTGAAGTAGTTGTAATAATAGTAGTAGTCGACAAATAAGTATTCGTAGCGGTAGTAGAAGTAGTAGTAGTTGTTGTAGTAGAAATAGTAGTAGAGTTAGATGCAGTTGTAGTGGTTGGAGAAGTAGTAGAAGCAGCAGTAGCTACAGTAGTGGCAATAGTAATAGTAGTAGCAGTAGTAGTAGTGGTAGCAGTTGCAGCAGATGTGGTAGCAGTAGTAGTAGCAGTAGTAGAAGTAGTACTGGTAGTAGTAGTAGTACCAGTAGTAGTATTAGGAGTAGTAGTGGTCATAATAGTAGCGTTAGTAGTAATAGTAGTAGCAGTAATAGTAGTAATAGTAGTAGTAGTAGTAACAGTTGTAGCAGATGTAGCAGTACCTGTAGCAGTAGCAGTAGTAGTAATAGTAGTAGTACCAGTTGAAGAAGGAGTTGGAGTAGTAGTAGTAGTAGCAATATTAGCAGTAGCAGTGGTCAGAATAGTAGAAGTAGCAGTTGCAATAGTCGTAGTAGTAGCAGTAGTAGTCATAGTTGGTGTTGTACCGGTAAAAGTAGTAGTAGTAGTAGCAGTTATTGTAGTGGTAGTAGAAGAGATAGTGGTAGTAGTAATAGTACTAGTACCAGTAGTATTAGTAGCAGTACCATTAGTAGAAGTAGTAGTTTTACTAGCTGTAGTTATAGTAGTAGTGGTAGTTGTCATAGTATGGGGAGTAGTAGTTGTAGTTGTAGTAGTAATAGTACTAATAGTAGCAGCGGTAGCAATAGTAGTAATAGCTATAGTATTAGTAGCAGTGCTCGGAGTAGTACTAGTAGTAGGAATAATAGTTGTGGTAGCAGTTTCTATTATGGTTGTGGGAGTAGTTATACTACTAGTAGTAATAGTAGTAGTAGTAGTGGTGGTGGTAGCAGCAGTAGCAATGGTTGTAGCCATAGAAGTAATAACAGTAGCAGCAGTAGTAGCAGTAGTAGCAGTGGTAGATGTAGTTGTAGTAGGAGTAGTACAAGTAGCATAGTAGTTGTTATAGTAGTAGTAGTAGTAGTAACAACAGTAGTAGTAGTTGTGGTAGTAGCTGTTGTTGTAGTAGCAGCAGTAGTTGCTACAGTAGTAGTAGCAGCAGCAGCAGTAGTAGTCGAAGAAATGGTAGTTTTATTAGTAGTAGGAGAAGACGTACTAACATTAGTTGTAAGAGGAGTAGTAGTAGTAGTAGCAATAGTAGCAACAGTAGCAGTACGAGGAGTAGTAGTAGTTGCAGTAGTGTAGTAGTAGTTATTGTAGTAGTAGTCGTATTAGTAATAGTAGTCGTAGTAGTGGTAGGAGCAGTAGTAGTAGTAGCAGTAGTAGTAATAGCGATAGCAATAGTTGTTGTAGCAGTAGTAGTAAAAGCAATAGTAGTGCCCTTAGCAGTTGTTGCAATTGTTGTTGTAGGATTTGTAGTAGGAGTAGCAGTAGTATTTGTTGTAGTAGTAGTTGCGGCAGTAGTTGTTGCAGTAGAAAGAGGTTCAATTGCAGAAATAGTAGCAGTAGTTGCAGCAGCTGTTGTTATAGTAGTTGTAGTAGTAGTATTAGTAATAGCAGTAGCACTAGAAGCAATTGTGGTAATTATAGCTATAGCAGCAGTAGTATAGTAGTAATAGTAGAAGTAGTAGCAGAAGCGGTAGTAGTATTTGGAGTCACAGCTAGAGTGGTAGTAGTAATAGTAGTAGTAGTGTAGGAGCAGTTGTATCAGTAGTAGTAGTAGCAGTGGTAGTAGTATTAGTAGTAGTAATGGTAGTAAAAATAGTAGTAGTAGTAGTAGCACAGTAGTATCAGTAGTAGTAGTAGCTGTAGCAGTTGCAGTAGTAGTACTAGTAGTAGTAATAAGTAGTAGTAGTATTTGTTGTGGTCGTAGTTGTTGTAGTACTAGTGGTAGTAGGAGTAGCAGTAAATAGTTATTGTAGTAGTTGTAGTAGTTGTCAGTAGTTGTAGCAGTAGTTGTTGTTGTTGTAGTAGTAGGAGCAATAGCAGAAGTTGTAGTTGTAGTCGCAGTAGCCAAAGTAGTAGGAGTGCTAGCAGCAGTAGTAGGAGTAGTAATGCTAGTAGTTGTCCTAGTAGTAGCAGTACTAGTAGCAGTATGTGTAGTAGTAGTAGTAATAGCAGTAGTAGTTGTAGTAGAAGCAATACCAGTATTAGTAGTAGTTGTTGTTGTAGCAGCAGTTGTAGTGGTTGCAATAATAGTAGTAGTCATAGTTGTAGTAACAGTAGTAGCTGTAGTAGTTGTTGTTGTTGTTGCGGTAGCAGTAGCTGTAGTTGCAGCAATAGCAGTAGCAGTATTAGTAGTGATAATAGCAGTAGCAGAAGTAGTAGTAGTTGTTCTTGTATTTGTAGTGGTAGTGGCAGTAGCAGTAGTTGTAGCTGTAGTAGTAGATTTACCAGTAGTAGAAGTAGTTGTTGTAGCAGTAACTATCGTACTAGTAGTAGTTGTTGCATTAGTAGCGGCTAAAGTTGTTGTAGTAGCAGTAGCAATAGTAGAAGTAGTTGTGGTAGTATCAGTGGTATTGACTATAGTAGCAGCAGAAGTAGCAGTAGTTGTAATTGTAGTAGTAGCATTAATAGTAGAAATAGAAGTAGTAGGCAAAGTAGAAGTAGAGGTAGTAGGAGTAGTACTAGTAGTAGTAGTATTAATAGTAGTAGTAGTTGTAATGGGAGTCGTAGTAGTAGTAGTAGCAGTGGTAATAATAGTAGCATTAGTAACTGTAGTTGTAATTATACTCGTAGAGGCAGTAGAAGTAGCAATAGGGGCAATGGTACTTGTAGTAGTAGTAGTAGATGTATTAGTAGTAGCAGTAGTAGTTGTTGTAGCAGCAGCAGTAGCAGCAATAGCTGTAGCAGTAGTAGTACTATTAGGAGAATTAGCAGTGGAAGTAGTAGTTGTTGTTGTTTTAGCAGTAGTACTAGTAGTTATAGTAGTTTTAGTAATAGTAGTAGGGGTAGTTGTAGTAGGAGTAGTTGAAGTAGTAGCCATAGTAGCAGTAGTAGTGGTAGTAGTCGTAGTAATAGTAGTAGTATAGTAGCGATTGTAGTAGTTGTAGTAGTAATGTTAGTAGTAGAAGTTGTATTACTAGTAGTAGTAGTAGGTGTAATTGTAATCAGAGTAGGAGTAGGAGTTGGAGTAGTAGTAGGAGGGGGAGTAGTAGTAGTAGTAGTAGCAGTAATGGTAGTTGGAGTAGCAATAGTGACGGTAGTAGTGGTGAGAGTAGCTATTGTAGTAGTAGGAGGAGTAGTAGTAGTGATAGTAATAGTCAAGGCAGTAGTAGCAGTGGTAGTAGTATTAGTAGTAGTAGTTGTAGTAGTAGCAGCAAGTAGTAGTGGTAGTAGTGATAGTAATAGTAGTTGTTGTTGTTGTAGTAGTAGTAGCAATAGTAGTAGTAGTAGTACAAGAAGTAGTAGCAGTACTATTAGCAATAGCAGAAGTAGTAATAGTAGTAGAAGAAGGGGGAGTAGTAGCAGTAGTAAGAGAAGTTGTAGGAATGGTAGTCGTAGCTGTAATAGTATCAAAAAGTAGAAGTAGTAGTAGGGGTAGTAGTAGTTGTCGTTGTTGTAGTAGTAGTAGAAGTACAGTGAAGTAGTAATGGAAGTAGTAGGAGTAGTAGCTGTAGCAGCAATAGGAGTAGAAGCAGTAGTAGTCCTTTTAGTTTAGTAGCAGTAGTAGAAATAGTAGTTGTAGTAGCAGCAACAGTAGGAGTAGTAGTCGTAGCAATAGCATTAGAAGAAGTAGCAGTAGTAGTAGAAGTAGTTGTAGTAGTAGTAAGTAGTAGTAGCAATAGAAGTTGTACTTAGTAGCAGTATTAGTAGTTGTTGCAATAGTAGTAGTAGTAATAATAGTAATAGTTGTTGTAGTTGTACCAAAAGTAGTTGTTGTGGAAGTAGTAGTAGCAGTAGTAGTATTAGCATGGGTAGTAGTAGGAGTAGTAGTAGTAGGAGAAGTAGTAGTAGTAGTAATAGCATCAACAACAACTAAAGAAGCAATAGCAATAGTAGCAATAGTAGCAGAACTAGGAGTGGCAGTAGTAATAGTAGTAGTATTAGTAGTAGCAGTAGTAGTAGTGGCAGTAGAAGTTATAGTTGGAGCAGAAGTAGTAATAGCAGAAGTAATAGTAGTTGTAGTGGTACTTGTGCCAGTAGTAGTCTCAGTAGCACTGCTATTAGCAGTGGTCGTAATAGCAAAAGTAGTTACATTTGTTGTAGTAGCATTCATAGTAGCAGAAGTAGTAACATTAGCAGTAGTAGTAGTAGCAGTAGCAATAGTTGTAGTAGTAGTAGTAGTTCTAGTAGTAGTAGTAGTAGCAGCAGTTGTACTAGCAGAAGGCGTGGTACTAGTAGTAGCAGTAGTTGTATTAGTGGTAGAAGCAGTAGTAGGATTAGGAGTTGTAGTCATAGTAGTAGTTGTTGTTTTTGTTGTTGTAGTAGTAGCAGCAGTAGTAGTAGGAGAAGCAGTAGTGGCAGCAGCATTAGTACCAGGAGTTGAAGTAGTAGCAGTAGTGGCATTTGTAGTAGTAGCAATAGTAGTAGTAGTAGCAGTAATAGTCGTTGTAGTAATAGTAGTAGTAGAAGCAGTTGTAGTAGTAGTAGTAGTAGCAGTAGTAGAACAAGTAATGGGAATGTTTGCCGTAGTCGCAACAACTGTAGCAGTATAGCTGCAGTTGTAGTGCTAGCAGCCGCAGTAGTAGTAGCTATAGTAATAGTAGGAGCAGTAGTCGCAGCAGTAGGAGCTATAGTTGCAGTTGTAGTGGTAGTTGTAGTACTAGGAGCAGTAGCAGTAGTAGTAGTAGAAGTAATAGCTGAGGTGGTTATAGCAACATAAGTCATAGTAGTAATAGTAGCAGTAGTGGCAATAGTAGTAGTTGTAATAGTAGTTGTAGTAGCAGTTGTAGCAGTAGTTGTAGTAGTAGTAACAGTAGGAGTAGTAGCTGTACTAGTAGTAGTTGTAGTAGTCGCACTGGTAATTGCTGTTGTAGTATTAGCAGTAGTAGCAGCAGTAGTTGTAGTAATAGTAGTAGTAGTAGTTGTAGTGGGAGCAGAGATAGGAGTAACAGCAGCAACAATAGTAGCAGCAGCAGCAGAAGTAGTAGTTGTAGTAGTAGTAGAAGTAGCAGTAGCAAAAGTAGCAGTAGTAGTAGTATTCACAACAATAGAAGTAGGATTTGCAGCAGGCGTTGCAATAGTAGTTGTGGTAGTAGTAGCAGTGGCAATTGTAGTCCCCATAGGAGTAGTATTTGTAGTAGTAGTAGTAGTAGTAATAGTTGTGGTTGTAGTAGTTATAGTTGTAGTTGTGGTAGAAGTAGTAGTAGTAGTAGTAGGACTAGCAGTAGCCGTAGTAGCTGTAGTTGTAGGATTAGTAGTAGTAGTATTAGTAGGAGTAGAAGTAGTTGTAGTAGTAGTTGCAATAGTAGTAGTAGTTGTTGTTGTAATAGAAGCAAGAGTAGCAATAGCGCTAGCATTCGCAGCAGTTGTGGCAGTAGTAGTACTAGCTGTAGTAGTAGTAGTGGCAGCAGTAGTTGTTGTTGTAGTAGTAGTAGTAGCAGTAGTAGCAGTTGCAGTAGTAGTAGTTGTAGGTGTCGCAGTACTAGTAGTAGCAGTAGCAATAGTAGTAGTTGTAATAGGACCAGTAGTAGCGGTAGTTGTAGCAGCAGTAGTGGTAGTAGTAATAGTTACAGTAGCAATAGTAGTAATTGTAGTAGTTGTAGTTGTTGTAGTAATAGTAGAAGTAGTTGTAGTTGGAGCAGCAGCAGTAGTATTTTAAGTAGTAGTAGCAGTAGGAGTAGGAGTAGTGGTAGTTAGTAGTAGTAGTATTAGTAGATTTAGTAGTAGAAGCAGTAGTTGTAATGTTTAGTAGTGGTAGTAGTAGTAGTAGTAGCTGTTGTTGTAGTAATTGTAGTAGTAGTAGCAATGCTTGGCGTAGTACTAGTTGTAGCAGTAGTAGTAGTGATATTAGTAGCAATTATAGTTGTAGGAGGATTTGTAGTAGTAGTAATAGTAGTAGTAGGAGTAAAGTAGTAGTAGTAGTAATAATAATAGCAGTATTTGCAGTAGTAGCAGTAGTAGTAGAAGTAATACTACTATTATTGGAAGTAGTATTAGTAGTAGTAAGAGTGGCAGTAGTCATAGTAGTAGTAGCGGTTGTAGCAGTAATAGCAGTCGTTGTATTAGCAGTAGAACTAGCTGTCATAGCAGTAGTAGTTAGAGTAGTAGTAGTGGTTGTAGCAGTAGTAGTTAGAGTAGTTGTAATAGTAGTAGCGATAGTATTAGTAGTTAGAGTAGTAAGAGTGGCAGTAGTCATAGTAGTAGTAGCGGTTGTAGCAGTAATTGCAGTCGTTGTATTAGCAGTAGAACTAGCTGTCATAGCAGTAGTAGTTAGAGTAGTAGTATTGGTAGTAGCAGCAGTAGTAGCCGTAGTAGCAGCAGTAGCAGTGGAAGTAGTAGTAATAGTAGTAGTAGAACAGTAGAAGTAGTATTAGTAGTAGTAAGGGTGGTAGTTGTTGTAGCAGTGGCAATGGTAGTAGGAGTAATAGCAGTAGTTGTGGTAGTAGTTGTTGTATTAGTAGTGGGAGTAGTAGTAGTATTAGTTGCAATAGTAGTACTAGTACTAGTAATAGTATCAGTAGCAATTGTAGCAACAGTAGTAGTAGAAGCAGTACTAGCTGCTATTGTAGTAGTTGAGGTTGTAGAAGTAGTTGTGGTAGTAGTAGTTGAAGTAGTAGTAGTTGTTGTTGTAGCAGAAGCAGTGGTAGTAGTAGTTGTAGTAGTAGTAGTAGCAGTAGCACCAGCAGTTGTTGTAGAAGTTGTTGTAGTAGTTGTAGTAGTAGACATAGTGGTAGATGTAGTGGTAGTAGTAGTAGCAGTAGTAGTCGTAGTGGTAGTTAGCAGTAGTAGTATTAGTAGCTTTAGTAGTAGAAGCAGTAGTCGTAATAGTAGCTATTATTGTAGTAATTGTAGTAGTAGTAGCAATATTAGGCATAGTACTAGTTGTAGCAATAGTAGTAGTGGTAGTAGTAGCAATTGTAGTTGTAAGAGGATTTGTAGTTGTAGTAATTGTAGTAGTAGGAGTAAAGTAGTAGTAGTAGGAGTAGTAGTAGTAATAGCAGTAGTTGCAGTAGTAGTAGTAGTAGAAATGCTACTAGTATTGGAAGTAGTATTAGTAGTAGTAAGAGTGGCAGTAGTCGTAGCAGTAGTAGTGGTTGTAGTAGTAATACCACTCATTGTATTAGCAGTGGAACTAGCTGTCGTAGCAGTAGTAGTTACAGTAGTAGTAGTGGTTGTTAGACTTGTAGAAGTAGTGGCAGTAGTGGTAGCAGTAGCTGTAGTAGTAGTGGAAGTAGTAGTAATAGTAGTTGTAGAAGTAGTAGTAGTATTAGTAGTAGTAATGGTGGTAGTTGTTGTAGCGGTAGCAATGGTAGTAGGAGTAATAGCAGTAGTTGTGGTAGTAGTGGGAGTGGTAGTAGTATTAGTAGCAGTAGTAGTACTAGCACTGGTAGTAGCATCAGTAGGAATTGTAGCAGCAGTAGCAGTAGAAGCAGTACTAGCTGCTATTGCAGTAGTTGAGGTTGTAGAAGTAGTTGTGGTAATAGTAGCTGAAGTAGTAGTAGTAGTAGTAGTAGCAGCACTTGTAGCAGAAGCAGTGGTAGTAGTAGTTGTAGTAGTAGCAATAGAAGTAGTAGCACCAGCAGTTGTTGTAGAAGTTGTAGTAGTAGTTGTAGTAGTAGACATAGTGGTAGACGTAGTGATAGTAGCAGTAGTAGTCATAGTAGTGTAACAGTAGTAGTTGTAGCAGTAGTAGTTGTTGTAGCAATTGTACTTGTAGTAGAAGTAGTAGAAGCAGTAGTAGCAACATTAGTAGTGGCAGTCATAGTACAACTAGTAGTAGTGGTAGTAGTGGTAGTAGTAGTAGTGGTAGTAGTAGTATTAGTAGTAGTAATAGTAGTAGTAGTAGTAGTATAGTAGTAGTAGTAGTAGTAGTAGTAGTAGTAATAGTAGTAGTGGAAGTAGTAGTAGTAGTGGTAGTAGTATTAATAGTAATAGAAGTTGGAGTAGTAGTTCAACTATTTGAAGTAGTTGGAGAACTAGTAGTAGTAGTAGTAGCAGCAGTCGTAGTTGAAGTAGTAGCAGAAGTAGTAGTGGCAGTCATAGTAGCAGTAGTGGTAGTAGTAGGAGAACTAGTAGTTGTGGCAGTCGTAATAGCAGCAGCAGTAGCAGTAGTAGTTGTAGTAGTAGTAGTCACAGTTGTAGTGGAAGTAGTAGGATTAGTAGTAGTATCAATAGTTGCAGTAGTAGTTGCAGTAGTCGCAGTGGTAATTGTAGTAGTAGCAGTAGTAGCAATAGTAGCAGAAGTAAGTAGTAGTAGTAAGAGTAGTAGTAGTAGTTTTAATAGTAGCTGTTGTGGTAGCAGGAGTAGTAGTAGCCATAGCAGCAGTAGTACTACTTGTTGTAGTGGTAGCAGTAGCAGAAGTAGTAGTAGCTATAGTAGCAGTAGTTGTTGTTCAAGTAGCGGTAGTATTAGTAGTTGTAGCAGCAGCTGTAGTAGCAATCGTTTTAGTAGAAGTAGTGGTGGAAGTAGTAGTAGCCGCAATAGTAACAATAGCAGCAGAAGTAGTAGAAGTGGAAATAGAAGTATGAGTAGTAACTGTAGTGGTAGTAGTAGTAGTTATTGTTGTAGTGTTAGCAGCAGTAGTTATAGTAGTAGTAGTAGGAGTAATAGCAGTAGTAGCAGTTGTTGTAGTAGTGGCACCATTAGAAGTAGTAGTCGTAGTAGGTGTTGTAGTGGCAATTAAAGTAGTAGCAATAGTCGTAGCAGCTGTAGTAGTGGTAGAAGTATTAGTTACAGTTGTAGTAGTAGTAGTAGCAGCAGCAGCAATAGATGTAGTAGTACAACTACTCCTGCTACTACTATAGCTTCTACTGCCCCTACTATTACTACTACTTATCCTCTTTCTACGACTATTGCTACTACTATAACTTCTGGTACTACGGCTACTGCTGCAACTAATATGTCTGCTACAACTACTACTACTACTACAATAACAACTACTGAAACTTGTGCTACCCCTACTACTACTGCTGCTACTAATACTAATACTACTACAACCATTGTCACTACTATAACTACAAGTCCTGCTCTACAACTATTACTATTGCTACTATTTCTCCAACTTCTACTACGACTTACTACTACTCCTGCTACAACTACAACTACAAATATTTTTACTAATGATACTCCTACTGCTGCTACTACTACTACTACTGCAAATACAGTTGCTACTCCTACTACTGCTTCCCCTGTTCCTTTTACTATTGTTGCTATTAGTACTGCTACTACTATTTCTACAATTACTATTACAACTGCTACTCCTAAAATGCTACTGCTACTAGTACTACTCATACTGCAACTACAGATACTATTACTACTACTAGTATGATTACTACTACTGATACTACTACTACTACTTGTCATACTACAGCTATTACTGCTACAACGATTAACGCTACCGATACTATTACTGCTACTACTGCTACTACTACTACTACTACTTCTACTGCTATGACACTATTACTACAACTACAACTACTTCAACTATTGTTGCAGCTATTGCTAGTTCTACTGCTAATGCTACTGCTAGTACTGCTACTACTACTAATACTATTGGTACTAGTACAACAACAACAACTACTACTACTACTACTGGTACTGGTACTACTATTGCTTCTACTGCTCCTGATAGTACTCCTATTGCTAATACAACTGCTACTTTTGCTATAATTGCTACTAGTACTACTTCTCCTACAACAACAACAACAACTAATACTAGCACTACTGCAACAACTGCTACTACTACTACTACTACTACTACTACTACTACTACTACTACTACTACTACTACTACTACTACTACTACTACTACTACTACTGGTACTGGTACTACTATTGCTTCAACTGCTCCTGATAGTACTACTATTGCTAATAAAACTACTACCTTTGCTATAATTGCTACTAGTACTACTTCTCCTACAACAACAACAACTAATACTAGTACTACTACAACAACTACTGCCACTCCTACTACTGCTTCTACTACTATTGCCACTGTAGCTGCCACTGTTGCTACCAATACTAATACTCTTCTACTTCTCCTACAACTACTACAACTGCCACTAGGCTGCTACTACTTCTATTAGTACTACTACTACAACTACTACTTTTGCAACTACTAATACTGCTACTACAACTATCATTACTACTTCTACTTCCCCTGCTACTACTGTTGCTACAACTACTGCTACTGCTACTTTTGCTAAGACTACTACTACCACTACTACTGCGGCTGCTACTACTACTAATGCTTCTAGTACTATAATAGCTACTGTTGCTCCTGCTACAACTATTGCAATAGCTACTATTGCTACTACTTCTGCTTCTCATACTACAATTACTACTACTTCTACTGTTGCTGCTGCAAATACTACTTCAACTATGACTACTACTACTACCACTACTACTGCTATTACTACAGCTACCACTATTACCACTACAATAGCTACTCCTACTCCTAATACTACTGCTACTACTACTACCGCTACCACTAGTACTACTGCTACTACAACAATTACTATTACAATTACTACTACTATAGCATTTACCATTATGGCTACTTCCACTTCTACTACCACTGCTACAACTACTACTGCTGCTGCTGCTGCTCCAGCTATTGCTGCTGCTACTATTGCTGCTACTGTTACCACTACTACCACTGCTACCACTACTGCTACTACTGTTCTACATCCACTCGTACCATTACTACCACTTCTACTACTACTACTACCACTGCTACTACTTTTGCTATGACTACTACTAGTACTACAGCTACTACTACTATTTCTACTACTATTACTATGAATGGTGCTATGACTACTACTACTACTAATGTAGCTTCTACTACTACTACTTTTGCAACCACTAGTACTAGTACTAGTTCTACTACTACTACTACTACTACTAGTACTACTACTACTACTACTACTACTACTACTACTACTACTACTACTGCTGCTGCTGCTGCTGCTGTTGCTGCTGCTGCTACTACTACTACTACTATCGATACTACTACTGCTACTACTGCTCCTACTGCTACTACTGCTCCTAGTGCTACTATTACTAGCACCACTACTACAACTACTGGTACTACTGCTACTACTACTGCTGCTACTACTACTATTACTACTGCTGCTGTAGTTGTACCACTACTAGTAGTAGTAGTACTACTACTACTACTACTATAGCTATTATTATTGGTACTACTGCCGTTACTACCACTGCTGCTACCACTACTACTATAACCACTACTATTGCTTCTACTACTACTACTACTACTACTACTACTACTACTACTATAGATGCTTCAACTACTACTATAGTTGTTGCTGCTACTACTATTACTACTACTGCTAGTACTACTACTGCTACTACCACAACTACCCTTGCTGCTACTGCTGCTATTGCTTCTACTACAACTATAACTACTATTACTATAGCTAGTAATGCTACTATAACTTCCAATACAACTGATACTTCTCCAACTTCTATATCTACTGCTACTATTAGAACTGCTATTACAACTGTAACTCCTACAACAACTACTAATACTACAACTGCTACTACTGCAACTACTACTACTGCTACAATAGCGGCAACTACTAATACTACCATTACTACTGCTAATACTACTAGTACTGCTCGTCCTACTACTGCTACAGCTACTGCAACAACTACTGCTACTACTACTGCTACTAGTTCGGCTAGTACTACGGCTACTACTGCAACTAGTACTACGAATGCTCCAACTACTATTACTACTACTATAATTTGTTCTACTCCAACTGCTACAATTACTACTACAACTCTTGTTGCTAGTACTACTACTATTATTTTTACTAGTGATACTCCTACATATACTGCTATAACTATTACTTCTGCTACAGCAAATGCAATTGCTACTCCTAGTACTACTGCCACCACTACTACTACTACTCCAGCGACAATTGCTACTACTATGACTACTACTACTACCGCTACTAGTAATATTGCTTCTACTACTACTAACGTTACCACTACCCCTACTGCTACCGCTTTAATTTCTAGTGACACACCTACTACGAATACTCTAGATACTATTACTACTGCAATCACTGCTGCTGCTACTGCTACTGCTAGTACTACTACTACTGCTGCTGCTGCTGCTACTCCTCCTACTACTACTAATACTAGTACTGCTAGTGCTACTGCTGCTACTACTATTGCTACTACTGCTACTTGTACGACTACTCCTACTACCACTACTTCTACTATTACTACTAGTAATACTACTACTACTCCTACTTCTGCTCCTAATACTACTACTACAACAAATACTGCTGCTATTAGTACTACTACTACTACTACTACTTCTACTACGACTATTGCTACTACTACTACAACTACTACTACAACTACTACTGCAAAAATGCTACTGCTACTACTACTTCTCCTACTGCAACTACAATTACTACTACTACTACTACTACTATAACTACTACTACTGTTACTACCACTACTACTACTCCTACTACTACTATTACTGCTACAAGCGCTAATGCTACCTATGCTACTCTTGCTGCTACTACTACTACTACTATTGCTGCTATGACACTACCACTACAACTACTGTTGCTGCTACAATTACTGTAGCTACTACTACTTCTACTGCTAGTACTACTACTAGTACTGCTACTATTAGTAATATTATTACTTCTACTACTACTATTACTACTGCTACTATAGCTTCTACTGCTACTGATAGTACTACTACTGCTACTACAACTGCTACTTTTGCTACTACTACTACTACTAGTGCAACTAATACAATAACTACTATTGCTACTAGTACTAATTCTCCTACAACAACAACAACTAAAACTACTACTACTGCAATGACTACTTCTACTCCTACTACTGCTTCTACTACTACTGCTACTATAGTTACCACTTTTTCTACTAGTATTGCTACTACTCTACTTCTCCTACAACTACTACGACTACTACTACTACTACTGCTACTTGGTTGCTACTGCTTCTAGCACTACTATTACTACTACAGTTGTTATTGCTACTTCTGCTACTACTAGTATTGCTACTAATATGACTACTACTTCTACTAATTTCACAGCTACTACTTCGGCTACTTTTGCAACTGCTAATAATGCAACTGCTGCTACTGATACTACTAATGCTGCTTTAATAGTAACTTTTTAAAGTACTACAACTATTAATTTTGCTACTACTGCTACAACTACTACAACTTCTGTTACTACAACTAATAAAATTGCTGCTACTATTGCTATAACTACTGGTGCTACTACTCCTAATTCTACAACTACTACAACAAATACTACTATTATTACGATGTTAGCAATAACTTCTTCTACTACTATTACTACTGCTACCGCTATAACTACTCCTACTACAACTGCTATTACTAATACTACTACTACTACAGCTATTGCTACTGCTATTACTGCTACTACAAAAATCATTGCAACTTTTGGATCTATTGCTAGTGTTGTTGCTGCTATTGCTGCTACTACTACTACTGCTAATACTACTACTACCACTACTACTCCTACTACTACTGCTGCTAATACTACTATTACTACAACGGCTGCTACTTCTATAGCTACAACTGTTGCAATAGCTACTATTGTTACTGCTACTTCTTCCCCTACTACAACAACAACTACTACTGTTGCTACTTTTGCTACTACAAATACTATTGCGACAATTATGACTAATACTACTGTTGTTGCTGCTATTACTATTGTTGCTACAAATACTGCTGCTACAACTATGACTACTACAACTATTGCTGCTGCTACTATTACTGCTGCTGCTACTGCTACTGCTACTACTACTACTACTATAACTACTCCTACTCCTAATACTACTACTACTACAGCTACTGCTGCTATCACTACTACTGCTGCTACTACTACTATTATTGCTATTACTACTACTGTTGCTACCATTATAGCGACTTTTGCTACTACTACCACTGCTACTACTATAGCTACTACTGCTACTGCAACAGCTACTACTATTGTGACTACTACCACTTCTACTAGTCCTGCTACTATTGTACTACATCTACTGGTACCACCACCACTACTATTACTACTGCTACTACAACTACTGCTACTACCACTGCTACCACTACTACTACTATGACTACAACTACAACAACAACTACTACTTCTACTACTATTACTACTACTGCTGCTGCTACTACTACTACTACTTCTATTGTGGTTTCTACTACTACTACTTCTGCTACTACTACTGCTACTTCTACTACTACTAGAACTTCTAGTACCACAACTACTACTACTTTTGCTACAACTCTTTATAGTAGTACTATTAGTAGTGGTAGACTAAGTACTAGTAGTAGTATTAATAGTAGTAGTGACAGCAGCTGTAGTAGTAGTAGTAGTTGCAGTAGTGACAGCAGTACCAGTAGTAGTAGTAGCAACAGCAGGAGCAGTAGTAGTAGCAGCTGTAGTAGTAGAAGTAGTGGTACAAGTTGTAGCAGTAGTTGCAGTTGTGTTTGTAGTAGTTGTAGTAGTAGTAGTGATAGTAGTAGTGGTCATAGCAGCATCTACTATGGTAGAAGAAGTAGTAGTAGTTGTAGCATTATCAGCAGTAGTAGTACTACAACTTGTAGAAGTTATAGTAGTAGTTGTGGCCATAGTAGTAGTAGTAGTATTAGTTGTAGCGGTGGTAGAAGAAGCAGTGGTAGTGGTGGTGGTAGTAGCACTAGTAGTAGTCATCCACGTAGTAGTAGTAGGAGAAGTAGTAGCTGTAGTAGTAGCAGCCATAATAGTAGCAGTAGTATTAGGAGTAGGAGAAGTAGTACTAGTTGGAGTCATAGTTGTAGGAGTAGTAGTAGTGGTAGCAGTAGCAGTTGTAGTAGTAGTGACAGTAGTAGCAGTACAAGTAGTAGTAGTAGTAGCAGTAACAGTAACAGTTGTTGCAGCCATAGGAATAGTAGTAGTAGTTTTAGTAGTAGCAGTGGTATTTGTTATGGTTGGAGCAGTAGTAGTAGTAGCATCGGTAGGAGTAGTTGTGGTAGTAGCAGCAGCTGGTATAGTAGAAGAAATTGTAGCTATTATACGAACAGCAGCAATAGTAGTACTGCTACTAGACGTAGTTGTAGTAGTTATAGTAGCAGTAGTAGTAGAAGGAGTAGTAGTAGTAGTAGTATTAGTCGTAGTTGTAGTAGAATTAGTACTGCCAGTAGTAGTCATAGTTGTGGCTGTAGTAGTAGCAGTAGTTGTAGTAGTAGTTGCCATAGTATTAGCTGCAGTAATACTTATAGTACTACCAGCAACAACAGTATTAGTTGTGGTAGTAGTAGTGGTAGTAGTAGTAGTACTAGTAGTAGTAGCAGCAACAACACTAGCAATAACAATAGTAGTAGTAGTAGTAGTAGTCGTAGTAATAGCAGTAGTTATTGTAGTAGTAGAAGTAGTAGTTGTAGTATGTGAATTAATAGTAGTAGTACTAGCAGCTGTAGTAAGTGTAGTTGTAGTAGTAGTAGTAGTAGTAGTAGTCGTCGTGGTAGTAGTAGTGGTAGAAGTACTGGTAGTAGTAGTAGTAGCAACAACATTAGTAGTAGCAGTATTAGCAATAGTAATAGTAGTAGCAGTAATAGTAGTAGTGATGGTGGTGGTGGTATTAGTTGTAGTAATGGTCGTAGCAGCAGTAGTCATAGATTTAGTAGCAGCAGCAGTAGTACTAGTATCAGTAGCAGTGGCCAAAGTAGTAGTTGTTATATTAGTAGGAGTAGTAGTTATTATTGTTGTATTTGGAGTACTTGTACTAGTCGTAACATTAGTAGCAGTAGCAGTAGCAGTAGCAGTAGTAGTAGCAGTAGTAGTAGTAGTAGTAGGGGGAGGAGCAGCACTAACAATAGTAGTAGAAGTAGTAGTAGCAGTAGAAGTAGCCTTGGCGATAGTAGTAGTTGTAGTAGTAGAAATACTAATTATAGTATGTGAAGCAATAGTAGCAATAGCAGTAGCAGAAGTAGTAGTATGAGTAGTAGTAGTTGTTGTTGTTGTTGTGGTAGTAGTAGTACTAGTAGTAGTGGTAGTTGCATTAGTAGTAGCAGCCGTAGTAGTAGTAGTAGTAGTAGTAGTAGTACTAATAGGAGTAGCACTATTAGTAACAGTAGAGAAAGTAGTAGCAAAAGTAGTATTAGTCGTAGCAGCTGTAGAATCAACAAAAGTAGTAGCAACATCAATAATAACTGCAACAGCAGTAGTACTAGTTGTTTTAGCAGTAGCTAAAATAGCAATAGGAGCTGTAGTGGAAGTAGCAGCAGTAGTAGCAGTTGCAGTAGTTATATTAGCAGTAGTAGTCGCAGCAGTAATCATAGTAGCAATATTTATTGCAGTAGTAGTAGTAGTTGTAGTGGTGGTAGTAGTGGTATCAATAGTAGAAGTAGTTGTAGTTGTAGTAGTAGTATAGGTTGTACTAGTAGCATTAGCGCAGTTGTGGTAGTAGTAGTAGTAGTAGTAGTACTAGTTGTGGTAGTAGTAGTAGTAGCAGTCGGTGAAGTAATAGTAGTAGTAGTAGAAGTTGTTGTAATAGTAGTATTCGTACTAGTAGTGGCTGTAGTAGCTGTTGTTGTTAAAAGAGTTCTAGCAGTAGCACTATTAGTAGTAGTAGTACTAACAGTAGAAGTAGTAGAAGCAGTAGTAGTAGTGGTAGAGGTAGTAGTTGTAGCAATAGTAGTAGTAGGGGTCGTAGTAGTAGTAATAGTAGTAGTGGCACTATCAATAGTAGGAACAGTAGAAGTTGTTATACTAGAAGTGTTAGTAGTAGCGCCAGTAGTAGTAGTAGTGGTAGTAGTAATATTAGTAGTAAAAACAGTAGCAGTAGTAATAGGAGTAGAAACAGCAATAGTAGCAGTAGGAGAAGTAGTATTAGTAGTAGTAGTTTGGGCAGTAACAGTTGTAGTAGTAGCAGTAGTAGCAGAAGTAGTAGAAGGAGAAGTAGTAGTATTAATTATAGTACTAGTTGTAGTGATTGTTATTGTTATTTTAGAAGTAGTAGTAGTGGTAGTAGTAGTAGTAGTAGCTTTGTAGTAGTAGTGGTAGTAGCAGTAGTAGAAGCTTAGTTGTTGTAGTAGCAGCAGCAGCAGTAGTAGTACTACTGGTAGAAGTAGTAGTAGTACAAGTAGTAGTAGTAGTAGTAGCGGTAGTAGCAGTAGTAGTTGTAGTAGTTGTTGTTGTTGTTGTTGTAGTAGTAGTAGTAGTAGTTGTAGTAGTAGCATTAGTAGTAGCAATAGTGGCAACAGCAGCAGCACGTATAGTAGTAGTAGTAGTTGTTGTTCTTGTTGTATTAGGAGGAGTAGTAGTATTAAAGTAGCACTAGTAGTGTTAGTAGTATTAGTAGTAGCAGCAACAACAACTATTCTATTTGTTGTAGTTGTAGTAGTTGAAGTGGCAGTAGCTACTATACTTGAAGTAGTAGCGGTTGTTGGAGTTGTAGTAGTAGCATTAGGAGTAGTAGTAATAGTAGTAGTAGTAGTATTAGTACTCGCAGTAGTAGCAGTTGTAGTAGCAGCAGTGGAAGTAGTAGTCATAGAAGTAGTAGTAGATGTAGTAGTGGTAGCAATAGTAGTTGAAGCTGAAGTAAGAATTGTAGTAGTAGAAGTGGTTGTAGTAGTGGAATTCATAGTAGTAGTTGTTGTTACAGTGGTTGGAGCAGTAGCAGTATCAGTAGTAGTAGTAACAGTAGTAGAAGTAGTAGTAGTAGCAGCAGCAGCAGCAGCAGTAGTAGTAGTAGTAGCAGTAGTAGTAGCAGTAACAGTGGTAGTAACTGTAGAAGTTATTGTACTAGTAGTTTTAATAGCAGCAGCAGTAGCGTAGTAGCAAGAGTTGTGATAGTAGGATTAAAAGCGTAGCAAAAGTAGTAGTAGTAGTAGCAATAGTAACAGCAACAGAAGTAGTAATAGCAGTAGTAGTTATAGTAGTAGTAGAATTTGTAGTAGTAGTAGCTGAAGTTGTAGTAGATATATTAGTAGTAATAGTAATGGTAAAACTAGTCGTAGTAGTAGGAGAAGTTAAGTTTAAGCAGTAGCCGTACTAGTAGTGGTGGTAGTAGTAATAAAAGTTGTAGTGCTATAGTAGTTGTAGTAGGTGAAGTAGCAGTGGTAGCAGTCATACTAGTATTAGTCATAGTAGTAGTAGCAGCAGAAGTAGCGGTAGTAGCTGTAATTGTAGTGGTACTAGTTGTAGTTGTCGCTGTAGAAGTAGTTGTAGCAATTGTAGATGTGGCAGTGGTTGTTATAGTTGGCCAAGTAGTAGAAGTAGTCGTCCACTAGTAGTCATAGGAGAAGTAGTAGTGTAGTTGTAGTAAGAGAAGTAGTAATTAGCAGTAGTAGTGGTAGTTATAGTAGTAGTCATTGCAGTAGCTGTAGTAGTAGTAGAAGAAGTAGAAGTAATAATAGTAGTACTAGTAGTAGTAGTAGTTGCAGTAGTAGAAGTAGTAGTAGTAGTACTAGTAATAGCGTTAGAAGTAGCAGCAGTAGCAATAGCAGTAGTAGTGGTGGTAGTAGTAGTAGTAGTAGTTGTAGCAATGGTAGTGGTGGTAGTCATAGTAGTAGTAGTAGTAGTCGTAGTAGTAGTCGTAGTAGTCATAGTGGTGGTAGTCGTAGTACTAGTAGTAGTAGTAGTCCCAGTAGTAGTGGTAGTAGTCATAATAGTAGCAGTAGTAATAGTAGTAGTTGTAGTGGTAGGAGTAGTAGTAGCAGTATTAGGAGTATGAGTTCTAGTAGTATCATTGGTAGCAGTAGTAGCAGTTGTAGCAGTACTAGTGGTAGTAGAAGCAACAGCAACAACAACAGTACAATTAGTAGTAGTAGTGGTCACGGTAGAGGTAGCGGTAGTAGTAGCTGTAGTAGTAGAAGTAGTAGTTGTAGTATGTGAAATAATAGTTGTAGTAGCATAAGCAGTAGTAGTAGGAGTAGCAGTAGTAGTATTAGTAGTGGTTGTTGTTGTGGTCGTAGTAGTGGTCGTAGTAGCATTTGTAAGAGCAACAGCAGCAGCAGTAGTACTAGCAGTAGAAGTAGTCATAGTAGTAGTAGTAGTAGCAGTATTAAGAGTAGCACTAGCTGTAACGGTAGTAGCAGTTGCAATAGCAGTAGCATTAGTAGTAGCCGTAGCAACAGTAGTAGCAGCAGCAGCAACGGCAGTAGTACTATTAGTTGTAGTAATAGTAGTGAAAGTAGTAGTAGCACTTATATCAGTTGTAGCAAGTAGTATTAGTAGTAGTAGTAGTAGTAGTAGTAGTAGTAATAGTAGTATTAGTAGTAGAAGTAGTAGTAGTAGTAGTAGTAGTTGTTGTATTTGGACTACTACTACTAGTAGTAGCAATAGTAGTAGGAGGAGGAGGAGGCACAATAATAACAGTAGTAGTAGTTGTAGCAGTAGCAGTAGCCGTGGCTGTGGTAGTAGTTGTAGTAGTAGAAATAGTAGTTATAGTATGTCGAGCAATGGTAGTAGTAGCATTAGCAGAAGTGGTATTAGTAGTAGTAGTAGCAGTAGTTGTATTAGTAGTAGTAGTTGTTGTTGTGGTAGTAGTAGTACTAGTAGTGGTAGTAGTAGTACTAGTAGTAGTAGTAGTAGTTACATTAGTAGTAGCAGCCGTAATAGTAGTAGTAGTAGTAGCAACAGTAGTAGCAGCAGCAGTAGTAGTCGTAATAGGAATAACACTATTAGTAATTATAGCGAAAGTAGTAGCAAAAGAAGTACTAGTCATAGCTGCAGCAGAATAAATAGTAGTAGTAGCAACAACAATAATAACAGCAACAGTAGTAGCACTAGTTGTTGTTGTAGCAGTCGCTAAAGCAGCAGTAGCTAAAATAGTACTAGGAGCTATAGTAGAGGTAGCAGTTGTATTAGAAGTAGTAGTAGTAGTAATCATAGTAGCAGTAGTTATAACTCCAGCAGCAGTAGTTGTAGTGTCGATAGTAGTAGTAGCAACTGTAGTAGTAGTAGTAGTTGCAGTACCAGTATAGGTTGTACTAGCAGCATTAGCACAGTTGTGGTAGTAGTAGCAGCAGTAATACTAGTAGTTGAAGTAGGAGTAGTAGTACTTATTGTAGTCAGAGTAGTAGTAGTTGTTGTAGTTGTTGTAGTAGTATTATTCATAGTAGTAGTGCTTGTAGTAGTTGTAGTTGTCACAGGAGTTGTAGTGGTACCACAGTTAGTAGTAGCAGTGGTAATAAAGGTAGTAGTAGCAGTTGTAGTAGTGGTAGAGGTAGCAGTTTTAGCAGTAGTAGTAGCGGTGGTAGTAGTAGTAAAATTAGTAGTCACACTGGCAATAGTAGGAATGGTAGAAGTTGTTATTCTAGAAGTGTTAGCAGTAGCAATAGTGGTAGTAGTAGTAGTAGAAGCAGCAGTAGCAATAGTTGGAGGAGTAGAAGTAATAGTAGTAGTAGTATTAGTAGTAGTAGTTTTGGTAGTAATAGTTGTAGTAGTGGTAGTAGTAGCAGTAGTTGTAGTAGGAGAAGTAGGAGTATTAATAGTAGTACTAGTAGTAGTTATTGTTGTTGTTATTTTCGTAGTAGTAGTAGTGGTTGTAGCAATAGTAATAGCTTAGAAGTAGCAGCAGTAGCAGCAGCAACAGTAGGAGTACTAGTAGTAGCGGTAGTAGTAGTAGTAGTAGTAGTAGTAGTAGTAGTTGTTGTTGTTGTTGTTGTTATTGTAGTAGTAGTAGTTGTTGTTGTTGTTGTTGTAGTAGAAGTCATAGGAGTACTAGTAGTCATAGTGGTAGTAGCATTAGTAGTAGAAACAGTAATAGCATAGCAGCCAGTGTTGTTGTAGTAGTAGTAGTAGTAGTTGGACTAGTAATAGTATTAGAAGTAGCACTAGTAGCTAGAGTAGTTGCAGTAGCAGTAGTTGTAGTATTTGTAATCGTAGTAGTAGTAGCAGTAGTATTAATAGTTGCCACTGTAATAGTAGTAGTAGCCACGAGCAGTTCTATTTGTTATAGTAGTAGTAGTTGTTGTAGCGTTATATGCTAAACTAGAAGTAGAAGCAGTTGTAGGAGTTATAGTAGAAGTATTAGGAGTAGTAGTAGTAGTAGTAGTAGTAGCAGCAGCAGTAGTAGCAGTATTAGTACCAGCAGTAGTAACAGTTGTAGTAGCAGTAGTGGCAGTAGTAGTCATAGAAGTAGTAGTAGATATAGTAGTGGTAGCAATAGTAGTAGCAGCAGTAATAGTAGGAGGAGTAGTAGTAGAAGTGGTTGTAGTAGCGGTATTTGTAGTAGTAGCAGTTGTAGTTGTTACAGTGGTTGTAATAGTTGCAGTATCAATAGTAGTAGTAGTAGCAGTAGAAGCAATAGTAGCAGTGGTAGTAGTAGCAAAAGTAATGGCAGTTGCAGTAGTAGTATTAGTATTAGTTGTAGTAGTAGTAGTAGTAGTCGTAGCACTAGCAGTAGTAGTAACAGTAGAAGTTGTTTGTACTAGTAGTGTTTGTAGCAGCAGCGGCAGTAGAAGTAGTAACAACAACAACAACAAAAGTAGTAGTGTTAGTAGTAGTAGTAGTAGAAGTAGTAGTAGTAGTAGCTATATTAGTAGTATCAGTAATGGTAGAGCTAGTCATAGTAGTAGGTGAAGTTGAGTTGTAGAAGTACCTATAGTAGTGGTAGTGGCCGTAGCAATAGAAGTAGTAGTGCTATAGTGGTTGTAGTAGGAGAAGTAGTAGTATTACTAGTAATAGCAATAGTGGTTGTAATCGTACTAGTATTAGTCGTAGTAGCAATAGTAGCAGTAGTAGCAGTAGTAGCAGTAATTGTAGTAGTACTAGTTGTAGTTGTAGCTGTAGAAGTAGTTGTAGCAATTGTAATTGTGGCAGTAGTTGTAGCAGTTGGCAAAGTAGTAGAAGTAGTAGTACTAGTAGTAGTAGCTGGAGAAGTAGTAGTAGCAGTTGTAGTAGTAGTAGTAGGAGCAGTAGTATTAGCAGTAGTAGTGGTAGTAATAGTAGTAGTGGTTGGAAAAGTAGTAGTAATAAGAGTAGTACTAGTAGTAGTAGCAGTAGCAGTAGAAGTAGTAGTAGTAGTAGTAGCAACAGTTGTAGTATTAGTAACCGTAGTAGTAGTAGCAGTAGTATTAGTAGTTGCCATTGTAATAGTAGTAGCAGCCGCAACAGCAATTCTATTTGTTGCAGTAGTAGTAGTTGAAGTAGCATTATCTACTAAACTAGACGTAGAAGTAGTAGTAATAATAGTAGTACTAGTAGTAGTAGCAGCAGTAAAAGCAGTAGTAGTAATAGTAGTAGCACTAGAAGTAGTAGTAGTAGCAATAGTAGCAGTAGTAGTGGTGGTAGTAGTAGTAGTAGCAATGGTAGTCGTGGTAATCATAGTCCTAGTAGTAGTAGTAGTAGTCATAGCAGTTGTGGCAGTAGTCATAGTAGTAGTAGTAGTAGTAGTAGTATTAGGAGAACGAGTACTATTAGTAACATTGGAAGCAGTAGTAGGAATAGTTTTAGTAGTAGTAGTAGTAGAAGCAGCGGTAATAACAATAGTAAAAGTAGTAGTAGTCGCAGTAGCGGTAGCAAAAGTAGTAGCTGTAGTTGGAGAAATAGTAGTTGTTGTATGTGACGTAAGAGTAGTATTATCATAAGCAGTAGTTGGAGTAGATGTAGTAGTAGTAGTAGCAGTAGTAGTATTAGTAGTAGTAGTAGTAGTAGTAGTAGTAGTAGTAGTAGTAGTAATAGTTATCGTAGTTGTTGTGGTAGTAGTAGTAGTAGTAGTAGCATTAGTAAGAACAACAGCAGCAGCAGTAGCAGTAGTAGTACTACTACTAGTAGTAGTAGTATTAAGAGTAGCACTAGCAATAACAGTGGTAGCAGTAGCAGCAATAGTGATAGCAGCGGCAATAGTGGTAGTACTATTTGTTGTAGTAATAGGGGCAAAAGTAGCAGTAGTAGTTGTATCTGTTGTAGTAGTAGTAGTAGTAGTAGCAGTAGCAGTAGTAGTAGTCATAGGAGCACTAGTTGTTGCAGTAGTGGTAGTTATTGTAGCAGCCATAGTAGTGGTTGTAGTACCAGTAGTAGTGGTAGCAGCAGTGGAATTAGTTGTAGTTGTAGTTGTAGTAGAAGTAGTACTCATAGCATATGCATCGTAGTAGTAGTAGTAGGAGTAGTATTAGTAGTAGTAGTTGTAGTAGTAGTAGTAGTAGTAGTAGTTATTGTTGTTGTTGTAGTAGTAGTAGTAGCAGCAGTTGTAGTGATAGTAGTAGAAGTAGTAGTCATGGAAGTAGTAGCAATAGTAGCAGTACTAGCTAAAGTAATAGTTGTAGTAGTAGATGTAGCGGGAGTTTTAGTAGTAGTAGTAGTAGTAGTAGTAATAGTAGTACTCACAGTAATAGAAGTTATTATAGAAGTAGTATTCATAGTAGTAGTAGTTGTAGTGGTTGTAGTAGTAGTTGTTGTTACAGTAGTTGTTGAAGTAGCACTATTAGTAGTAGCAGTAGTAGCAGTAGAAGTAGTAGTAGCGGTAGTAGTAGTAGTAGCGGTAGTAGTAGTAGTAGCAGTAGCAGTTGTAGCAGCAGCAACAACAGTAGTAGTAGTAGCACAAATAGTAGTAGTAGCACTAGTAGTACTAGTAATAGTAGCATTTGTTGTAATCGTAGTGTTAGTAGTAGTAGTAGTAGAAGTAGAAGCAGCAGCAGTAGCAGCAGCAGTAGTAGTAGTAGCTGCAGCAGTAGTAATAGTAGCAGTAGTAGTAGTAGATGTTGTAGTAGTAATAGCAGTAGTTGTAGTAGCTATAGTAGTAGTTGTAGTGGTGGTGAAAGTTGTAGTAGTACAAGTAGTAGTTGTTGTAGTTGTAGAAGTAGGAGATGTAGTAGTTGTAGCTGTAGCAAAAGCAACAGTTGTAGAAGCAATAGTTATTGTAGCAGTGGCAGCAGCAGTGTTAGCAATTATATTTGTATTAGTCAAAGTAGTAGTAGTAGCAGTTGGCAAATTAGTAGAAGTAGTACTAGTAGTAGTAGTAGTTGTAGTAGGAGTAGTAGTAGTAACAGTAGTAGTTGTTGTTGTAGTAGGAGAAGTAGTATGAGTAGTAGTAGTAGCAGTAGCACCGATAGCAATAGTTGTCTTATTAATAGTATTACTAGTAGCAATAATAGTAGAAGCAGTGGTAGGTGAAGTAGTAGTAATAATAGTAGTGCTAGTAGCAGTAGTAGTGGTTGTTCTTGATGTAGTAGTAGTTGTAGTCATAGTAGTAGTAGTAGTAGATGCATTTGTAGTAGCAGCAGTAGCAAGTGTAGTAGTAGTCATAGTCGTAGTCGTAGTAGTAGTACTAGTACTATTACTACTAGTAGTATTAGTAGTTGAAGTAGTAGTGGTCATAGCAAAAGCAGCTGTTGTAGTAGATGAAGTAGCAGTAATTGGAGAGGTCAAAGTAGTAGTACTAGTAGTAGTAGTAGTAGTAATAGTAATAGTAGTAATTGTAGCAGCAGCAATAGCAGTAGCAGCAGTAGTAGTAGTGATAGCAGTACTAGCAGTAATAGCAGTAGTAGTGGTGGTATTAGGAGAAGTAATAGTGGTAGTAGTACTAGCAGTAGTAGCAGTAGTAGCAGTAACAGTACTAATTATAGTAGTTGTAGTAGTAGAAAGGAAAAGTAGCAGCAGCAGCAGTAGTTGTTATTTTGGTGGTAGTAGTAGCAGTAGTTTTTATGGTAGTAGTAGTAGCAGTAGTAGCAGTAGGAGTAGTAGTAGTAGAAGTAGTATTAGTAGCAGTGGTAGTAGTGGCAGCAGCAGTAGTAGTAGTGTTAGTAGCAGTTGTAGTAGTAGCATTGGAGCTTTAGTTGTAGTTGTAGTAGTAGCAGTAGTAGTAGTTATAGAAGAAGTGCGAGAAGTGGCAGTAGAAGTAGTGGTGGTGGTAGATGTAGTAGTAGTAGAAGTAGTAGTAGTAGTTTATGAAGTAAAAGCAGTAGTAGTAATAGCAATAATTGTAGTAGTTGTACTAGTAGTAGAAGGAGTGATAGTAGTAGTTGTAGTATTAGTAGTCAAAGTTATTATTGTAATAGTTGTAGTAGTTGTAGTAGCAGTAGTAGTTGTTGTAGTAGTTGTAGTAGTAGTAGTTGCAGTAGCAATAGCAATAGTAGCCATAGTAGTAGTTGCAGTAGTAGTATTAGTTGTGGTTGAAGTAGTACTTGTTGTAGTAATACTAGAAGTTATTTTACTAGCAGTAGTATAAGTAGTAGTAATAGTTGTAGTAATAGCAGAAGTACCAGTAGTAGTGGTAGTAATAGTGCTAGTAGTGGATGTAGCTGAAGTAGCTGTAGTACTAGTAGTAGTAGTAGTAGTAGAAGAGGTCGTAGCAGTAGTAGTTGTTGTAATACTGGTAAGGGTAGTAGCAGTAGCAGTAGTAGTAGTAGTAGTAGTAGAAGTAGTAATGGTAATAGTAGTATTTGAAGTAGTAGTAGTACTAGTAGTTATAGTAATATTAGTAGTAGTAGAAGTACTAGTCGCAGAAGTAGTAGTAGTCTTAGTAGTAGTAGAACTAGTTGGATTAGGAGTAGTAGTAGTAGTAGCAGTAGTACTAGTAGTAGTATTCGTTCGAGTAGTAGTTGTTAGGATAGGGGTGGTAGTAGTATTAGGAGTAGTAGTGGCAATGGGAGTTTGAGTAGTAGTAGTAGCCGTAGTAGCATTAGTAGTCGGAGTAGTAGTAGAAGTAGCAGGAGGAGCAAGAATAGTAGTAGTAGTAGTAGTAGCAGTAGTCGCAGTAGTAGGAGGAGTAGTAGTAGCTATTGTATAGCTAATAGAAGTAGTAGTAGTAGCAGCAGCTGCAATAGTAGTAGTAGTAGTTGTTGAAGTGGTAGTAATAGGACTAGTAGTGCTAGTTGCAGTAGCAATTTCTGTATGAGTAGTAGTTGTAGTTGCAATTGCAGAAGTAGTAACAACAATAATAGATGTAGTAGTAGGAGTAGGAGTAGCAGTAGTAGTAATATTTGTATTAGTAGTAGTTGTTGGAGTCGTACTAGTAATGGTAGTTGTTGTAGTTATTGTAGTAGCAGCAGTAGTAGTTGTCGTAGCAGAGTAGCAACAAAATTAGTATTAGTAGTTGTAGTAGTAGTGATAGCAGTAGTAACAATACGAGTTGGAGTAGTAGTAGTAGCGATAGTTGTAGTATTAGGAGTGGTAGCAATACTAGTAGCAGAAATCATAGTAGTAGTAGTGGTTGAAGTTGGAGTAGTAGTAGCAAGAGTAGTAATAGTAGTGTCAGGAGTTGGAGTAGGAATATTAGTAGTAGTAGAAGTAGTAGTAGTAGCAGTAGTAGAAGGAGTAGTAGTAGTTGTAGATGTACTAGTAGTAGAAGTGGTTGTAGTAACAGTAGTAGTAGTTATAGTGGTAGTAATAGGGGTAGTAGTTGTAGTAGTAGTAGCAGTTGTTGTATGAGTAGTAGTAGTAGTAGTTGTTGCAAAAGTAGCTGTCAAATCAATAGTAGGTGTCGTAGTAGTCGTAGTAATAGTAGTAGGAGTAGGAGGAGGAGTAGGAGTAATAGTAGTAGTAGTAGTAGGAGTAGGAGTAGTAGTAGTAGAAGTAGTAGCAGCAGCAGCAATAGTATTACTAGTAGTAATAGTAGCTGTCATTGTGGTAGTAGTAGTCGTAGTAGTAGTTGTTGTTGTAGTAGTTGTCATTGTTGTAATAATAATAGTACTAGTAGTAGGAATAGTAATAGTAGTAGCAACAGTAGTTGTCATAGCTGTAGTTGTAGTTGAAGTAGTAATTGCAGTTGGAGTAGCAACCATAGCTGCAATAGTATTAGTGGCAGTGGTAGTAGTATTAGTAGTAGTAGCAATAGTATTAGTAGTAGCCATAGTGTAAGTAGCAGTAGTTGTACTAGTAGCGGTAGTACTGGTGGTAGTAATAGTAGCAGTAGTAGTAGCAATAGCAGTAGCTGTGGTAGTAGTAGTAGGAGTTATCATAGTAGTACTAGTAGTAGCAGCCGTAGCAGCACTAGTACTTGCATTAGTAACAACAGTAGTAGTAATAGTTGCAGTAGTAGTAGTAGCAGTTGTTGTTGTTGTCATTATGGCTGTAGTAGTTATTGTACTAGCAGCAGCAGTTGTAGTAGCAGTAGCAGTAGTAGTAGTAGTAGTAGTAATAGTAGTAGTAGTAGATGTAACATATGTAGTAGTAGTGGTAGTAGTTGTTGTTGTTCTTGTTGTGGCAATGCTAGTTGTTGCAGCAGATGCAGTAGTAGCAGTAGTTGCAGTAGTAGTAGTAGCAACAACATTGGTAGTAGCAGTAGTAGGTGTTTTAGTAGTAGGCATTTTTGTAGTAGTAGTAGTTGAAGGAGTAGCAGCAGGAGCTATAGTAGTAATTGTAGTAGGTGTTTTAGTATAAGTGGTTGCAGCAAAAATCATTGCTATAGTAGCAGTAGCAGCAATAGTAGTACTAATTGTAGTAGGTGTTGTTGTTGTTTTTGCAGTAGTAGTAGTAGTAGTCGTGGTAGTTGTGTTAGCAGTAGTAGTAGGAGCAGTATTAGTCGAAGTAGTAGTAGTGGCAGCAGCAGCAGTAGTACTTGTAGTAGTAATAGTGGCAGTAGTAGGAATAGCAGTAGTCGCGTTAGTAGAAGTAGTCATAGTAGTAGAAATTGCAGTAGTAGAAGCCCTGGTGGTAGTTGTAGTAGTAACATAAGTAGTAGTGGTAGTAGTAGTAGTAGAAACTATAGTAGTAGTTGTTATTGTTGTTATTATTGCAGTTCAAGTAAGATAGTAGTAGTAATCGTAGCTGCAGTTGCAGTAATAGCAAAAGTTACAATAATAGAAGTACTAGTTCT
This sequence comes from Trichopus zeylanicus subsp. travancoricus, assembly GCA_005019695.1. Classification (NCBI taxonomy): domain Eukaryota; kingdom Viridiplantae; phylum Streptophyta; class Magnoliopsida; order Dioscoreales; family Dioscoreaceae; genus Trichopus; species Trichopus zeylanicus. The sequence goes on along the minus strand of RXID01001301.1, from coordinate 50,670 downwards.
TTATGAAGAAGTAGTAGTAGTAGTAATGGTAGTAGCAATAGTACCAGGAGAAATAGTAATAGTAGTAGTGGGAGTAGTAATAGTAGTGGTAGTTGAAGTGATAGTATTAGTACTAGTATAAGTAGTAGTAGTTCTAGTACTAGTAGAAGTTGTAGTAGTAGTAGTGGGAGTAGTAATTATCTTAGTAGTTGTAGCAGTAGTCGTTAGAGGAGACGAAGTAGCAGTACTAATAGTAGTAGGAGTAGTATTAGAGGTAGTAGTGGTAGCAGTAGCAGTAGCAATAGTAGCCGTAATAGTATTAGTAGAAGTAGTAGTACTAGTAGCTTTAGTAGTAGTAGTAGTAGTAGTAGTAGTCGTAGTAGTAGTCGTAGCAGTTATGGCAAGCGTCATAGTGATAGTAGTAGAAGTAGTAGTGGCAGTTGCAGTAGTTGTAATAGTAATAGTAGTAATAATAGTAGTAGCAGGAGTAAGTGCAGCAGCAGCAGCAGCAGCAGTAGTAGTAATACTAGTAGCAGTAGTGGGAGGAGTGGTAGTTGTGGTGGTGGTAGTAGTAGTAGCCGTAGTAGTAGAAGTAGGAGTGGTAGCACTAGTAGTAGTAGAAGTAGGAGTGATAATACTAGTAATAGTTCTAGTGGTAGTATTTTTAGTAGTATTGTTAGTAATAGGAGTACTAATAGTAGTAGAAGTTGTAGCAGCAGCAGAAGTAGTACTAGCAGTTGTAGTTATTGCAAAAGTTATAGTTGTTGTGGTTGTAGTTATTGTTGTTGTCGTCTTAGTAGTAGAAGTAGTAGTAGTAGTAGTAGTAGTAGTAGTAGTATTAGTAGCAGTTGCAGTAGTAGTAGTAGTATTAATAGTAGTTATTATTGTTGTTCTTGTTGTAGCAGCAATAGCAGCAGCAGTAATAGTAGTAGCTATTGTTGCAATTGTTGTAGTGCATTAGTAGTTGTCATAATAGAAGTAGGAGTGGTAGGATTGGTAGTAGTGGTATTAGTGGTAGTAGTAGTAGTAGTAGGAGCAGTTGTTGTTGTCGTTGATGTTGTTGTTGTTGTAGTAGTAGCAGTTGTTGTAGTAGAAATAGAAGTAGTAGTGGAGGTTGTTGTGGTGGTGGTGGTGGTGGTGGTAGTAGTAGTAGTTGTTGTTATTGTTGTTCTTGTAGTAGTAGTAGTAGTAGGAGCAGCTACAACAGCAACTGCTACAGCAACATTAATTGTAGTAGAAGTAGGTGTAGTAGTTGTAGCAGCAACAACAACAATAGCAATAGCTGTAGTAATATTATTAGTTGTAGTTGCTATAGCAGCAGTAGCAGCAGTAGCTGAAGCAATAGGTGTAATAGGAGCAGTAGTAGAAGTAGCAGGAAAAGTAGTAGTTGTTATTGTTATGGTAGGAGGAGTAGTAGTAGTAGTACCAGTAGTTGTTGATGTAGTAGTAGTTGTGGTGTTGGTGGTGGTAGTATTAAAAGTAGTAGCCGTAGTGGTAGCAGTAGTGGTAGTAGTAGTGGTAGTAGTAGTTGTTGTATTAGTTCTAGTTATGGTTTTAGTAGTAGTAGTTGTTGTAGTAGCATTACTAGGAGTAGTAGAAATAGTAGTAGTAGTAGCAGTAGTCGTAGTAGTAGTAGTAGTAGTTATTGTTGTTGTTGTTGTTGTAGTGGTAATAGTAGTAGTAGTTGTTGTTGTATTTGTAGATGGAGTATTAGGAGTAGTAGTAGCAGTGATAGTAGTAGCAGGAGTAGTACTGGTAGCAGTGATAGTAGTAGCAGCAGGAGTAGTAGTAGTAGTAGTTAGGGTAGTAGTAGTAGGAGTAATTATAGTCGTATTAGTGGTAGTAGTCCTACTAGTAGTAGGAATAGGAGGAGGAGTAGTAGTAGCAGCAGCAGTAGTAGTAGTAGAAGTAGTAGCAGTAGGAGTTGTAGTAGTAGTGGTAGTGGTCGTGCCAGTAGTACCAGTTGCAGCAGAACTACTAGTACTACTAGTCACGGTCGTAGTAATAGTAATAGTAGTAACAGTGTAGTGGTAGTTGTAGTTAGAGTATTAGGAGTAGTACTAGTAGTAGTTGTAGTTGCAATAGTAGTAGCAGTAGTAGCAGTAGTAATTGTAATAGTTGCAATAGTTGCAGTAGTAGTAGTAGTAGTAGTAGTAGTTTGGGCAGTAGTAGTAGTACTAGTACTAGTAGTTGTATTATTCGTAGTTGTCGTAGTAGTAGTAGCGGAAGGAGTAGAAGCAGTAGCAGTAGTTGTAGTAGGAGGAGTAGTAGTAGCAGCAACAACAGCAGCAGTAGTAGTAGTACTAGTAGTAGTAGTAGTAGCAGAAGTTGTAGTAGTAGTAGTAGCAGTAGTAGTAGTAGCAGTAGTAGTAATAGTAGTAGTAGTAGTAGTAGTAGTAGTAGTAGTAGTAGTAGTAATAATAATAGTGGTAGTAGAAGCAGTAGTAGAAGAAGTAGTACTAGTAATAATAGTAGTTGTAGTTGTTATTGTTGTTGTTGTTGTAGTATTAGTAATAGCAGTAGTAGTAGTAGAAGTTGCAGTAGTAGTTTCAGTTCTTGTCGGAGTAGAAGTCATAGTATGAACAGTGGTACGAGTTGGGTATAGGATTAGGAGTAGTCGTACGTGTAGTAGTAGCAAGAGTAGTAGAAGTAGTAGCAGTAGTTGTGGTAATAATAGTAGTAGCATTTGTAATAGTAGTAGTAGCAGTGGTAGCTGCAATAGCAACAGCAGCAGCAGTAGTAGTAGTAGTAGTAGTAACAATAGTTGCAGTAGTAGGAGTAGTAGTAGTAGCAGTAGCAGTTGTAGTAGTAGTAATAGTAGTAAAAGTAGTAGTTGTTGTTGTAGGAGTAAGAGTAGCAGTTGTAATAGCAATCGTAGCATTATTAGTAGAAGTAGTTGTGCTGGTAGTAGTACTACCAGCGACTGTACTAGTAGTTGTAGCGACAATTGTTGTACTAGTAGTAGTTGTTGTAGCAGTAGCAGTAGTCGCAGTAGGATTCGTAGTAACAGTAGTAATAGTAGCAGAAGTAGTAGTGGTAGTAGAAATAACAGTAGTAGTTGCAGCGGTAGCAGCAGTAGTACTAGTAGCAAAAATAGTTGGACTAGTTGCGAAAACAATTGCAGTAGCTGTAGGAGTAGTAGTAGTAGCTGTAGCTGTAGTAGTAGTAGTTGTTGTTGTTGTAGCAGTACTAGCAGCAAAAGTAGTAGTACCGATATTGCGGTACTAGTAGTATTAGAAGTTGCAGTAGCAACAGCAGCAGTTGTACTAGTAGTGTAGTACTAGCAGTAGTAGTAGCAGCAATAGTAGTAGTAGCAGTTGTAGTGGAACTAGCAGCAGTAGTTATAGTGGTAGTCGAAGTAGTTGTAGTAGTGGTAGTTGTTGAAGTAGTGGTAGTAGTAGGAGTTGTTGTAGTTGAAGTAGTGGTAGTTGTCGTTAGAGTAGACGTAGTAGTTTTAGCAGTAGTAGTAGTTGAAATAATTGTAGCTGTAGTAGCAGTGGTGGTGGTAGTAGTAGTAGTTGTAGTAGTTGTAATATTAGTATTTGTGGTAGAAGTAGTAGTACGGGAAGTAATAGTAGTAGCAGTAGTTGTAATATTAGCATTTGTTGCAGTGGTAGTAGGAGCAGCAGCAGCAGCAGTAGTAGGAGTAGTAGTAGTTTTAGTAGAAGAAGTAGTAGTAGTAGTAGTAGCAACAGTAGCAATTGTTGTCGTAGTAGAAGAAGAAGAAGTAGTAGTAGTAGTGGCATTAGTAGTAGAAGAAGTATTAGTAGTAGTAAGAGAAGTAGTAGGAGTAATATTAGCGGGAACAACAATAATAGTAGTAGTAGTAGTAGCAGTGGTTGTTGTATTAATAGCCGCAATGGTAGTAGTTACAGTAGTAGTTGTAGTAGTAGTAGTATAAGTTGTTGTAATAGCCGTAGTCGGAGTAGTAGTAGTAGTAATTACAGTAGTAGCAGTTGTAGTGGTAGCAGCAGTAGTAGAAAAAGCAGTAGTTCTAGTAGTTGTAGCAGTAGTAGTAACTGTCGTAGTGGTCGTTGTAGCTACAGTAGTAGTAGTAACAGCCGTTGTAGTTTTGGTAGTCAGAGTAGTAGAAATAAATGCAACATTGGTAGTAGTTGTAGTAGTACAAGTTGTGGTAGGAGTACTAGTAGCAGTTGTAGTAGAAGCAGTAGTAGTAGCAAAAGTAGTACCAGCAGTAGCAGTAATGGTAGTAGTAGATGCAGTGGCAGTAGAAGTAGCAGTAGTAGTATTGGTAGTAGGAGAAGTCGTAGTGGTAATAGTATTAGTAATGTAGTGAGAGTAGTCATAGTAGAAGTAGTAGCAGTAGTAGTAGTAGTAGTAGTACCAATAGTTGTAGGAGTAGCAGTAGCAGTAGGATAAGTAGTAGTAGTAGTAGTATTAGCAGTTGTAGTTGTTGCAGTAGTAGCAGAAGTAGTAGTAGTGTTACTAAAAGTAGTAGTAGTAGTAGCAGGAGTAGCAATAGGTGTAGTAGTAGTAGTAGCACCAGTCATAGTAGTAGTAGCAATAATTGTAGTAGTAATAACAATAGTAGTAGAAGCAGTAGTAGTTGTCATAATAGTAGCAGAAGTAGTAGTAGTAGTAGCAGTAGTAGAGTTAACAGTAGTAGTTGTAATACTAGTTGTAGAAGTACTAGCAACAGCAGCAGCAGTATTAGTAGGAGTTGTAGTAGTTATCGTAGCAGAAGTTGTAGCAAAGGTAGCATTAGTGGTAGCCGCTGTAGTAGTACTTGTAGTATTAATAGTAGTATAAGGAATTGCAATAGTAGTAGTTGTTATAGTAGCATCGGTAGTAGCAGTGATAGAAGTAGCAGTAGTAGAGTTGTAAGAGCGGCAGTAGCAGCAGTAGTAGTAGTATTAGTTGCTGTAGCAGCAACAATAGCAGCAGCAGTAGTAGTAGTAGTTGTAGTAGTGGTAGCAGTAGTAGCCGTAGTAGTAGTAGTTGCTATTGTAATAAAAGTAGTATTAGCAGTATTAGTAGTATTAGGAGTAGCTGTGGCAGCAGCAACCATAGTACTATTTGCAATAGGACTAGTAGTAGTAGCTGTATGTATAATAATAGTAGTAGTAGTAGCAGCAGCAGCAGTAGTACGATATGTAGTAGGAGTAGCAGTATTAGTAGCAGTAGTCGCAGTCGTAGAAGTAATAGTAGCAGTAGTTGCAGTAGAAGTAGCAGTGGTAGTAGAAGAAGGAAAAATAGAAGTAGTTGTAGTAGTAGTAATATTAATAGGCATTGTTGTAGTAGTAGTTGCAGTAGTAGTAGTTCTAGTAGTAGCAGCAATAGTAGAAGGAGAAGATATAGTAGTTGCACTCGTAGCAGTAATAGCAACAACAGCAGTTGTTGTAGTAGTAGTAGTAGCAATAGTAGCATTAGTGGTAGTAGCAGCAGTAGTTCTAGTAGTAGTAGTAGTGGTAGTAGCCGTAGTAATTGTAGTAGAAGTAGTAGCAGTGTTGTAGCAGTTAGTATAGTAGCAGCAGTAGTAGAAGTCGGAGAAGTAGTAGTAGCTGATGTAGTAGTAGCAGTAGTAGTTGTAGTATTAGTAGCCATAATAGCAGTAGTAGCAGCAGTAGTTGTAGTAGTAGTGGTAGTACTAGTAGTAGTAGTAATAGTGGAAGTAGCAGTTTTAGGTGTGCTAGGAGTAGTAGTAGCAAAAGTATTAGCAGTAGTAGTAGTAGCAAAAGTAGTAGTAATAATAGAAGTCGTAGCAGTAGAAGTAGTAGAAATAGTAATAGCAGCAATAGTAGTAGCAGTAGTAGCAGTTGTTGAAGGAATAGCAACAGTAGTAGTAGTAGTAGCAGTAGCAAAGTAGTAGTAGTAGAAGAAATACTAATAGTAGTAGTAGTTATTGTAGCAGTAGTAGTAGCTGTAGTAGTAATAGTAGTAGAAGTAGTAGTGGTAGTTGTTGTAGTAAGACTAGTAGTTGTTGTAGCAGTAGTAGCATTATTAGCAGTAGTAGTACAAGCAGCAACTGCAGCAGCAGTGTAACAGCAGTTGTAGTGGTAGTAGTAGTAGTCACTAGAGCTATAGCAGTAGTAGCAGTCGTAGTAAGAGTAGTACTGGTAGCAGTAGTAGTAGTGGAAGAAGAACTAGTAATAGTAGTAGTAGTAGTAGCAAAAATAGTAGTACTGCAAGCAACTGCAGCAACAGCAGTAGAAGCAATAGTAGTAATAGCAGTTGAAGTAGTAGTAATAGTAGAAATATTTGTAATAGTAGCAGTAGTAGTAGCTGTAGTAGTTGTGGTAGTAATAGTAGTAGTAGCAGCTGCAGTAGCAAAAGTAATAGTACCGATAGTGTAGTACTAGTAGTAGTAGTAGAAGAAGAAGAAGCAGTAGTAAAAGCTTTTGTAGTAGTCATTAAAGTAGTCGTAGCAAAAGTAGCAACTGCAATAGTAGTAGCAGCAGCAACAGCAGCAGCAGTATTAGATGCAGCAAAAGTAGTTGTAGTGGTTGGAGCAGTAGTAATAGCAATAGTAGTAGCAAATGCTTTAGTAGTAGTGGCAATAGTAATTGTGTTAGTTGTAGCAGTGATAGTAGACGTAGTATTCATAGTAAAAGTAGCAGTGTTGTTATGTTAGCTGTAGTCGTAGTAGTAGGTGGAGGTGGAGAAGTAGTAGTAGTAGGAGGAAGAGAAGTAGTAGTAGTAGATGTAGTAGTAGCAATTGTAGTTATAGTAGTAGTAGTAATAGTAGTATTAGTAGCTATAGTAGTAGTACTGGTAGTAGTAGTATTAGTGGTAACAGTAGTGGTAGTAGTTGCATTGGTAGTAGCAGTGGTAATAGTACTAATAGTTGTAGCAGAAGTAGTAGCAGCAACAGCAGCAGTAGTAGTAATAGTAGTAGTACTAGCAATATCTGTAATAGCAATAGCAATGCAATAGTGATAGTAGTAGTAGTAATAGTTACAGCTGTAATGGCAGTAGTAGCTGTAGCAGTAGAGAAGTAGTACTAGTAGCAGTAGAGCAGTAGTAGCAGTTGTACTAGTGGTAGTAGAAGTTCTAGTATGAGCAGTCATACTAGCTATAGTTGTTGTAGCAGTTGTAGTAGTAACAAGATATGTAATGGTAGTTGTGGTAGTCGCAGTAGTAATAGTAGTACTAGGATTAGTAGTAGTAGTAATGGTGGTGGTAGTAGTAGTAGTAGTAGTATTAGCAGTAGGTGTAATAGTAGTAGTAGTAATAGTATTAGTAGTAGTAGTAGTAGTAGTAGTAGTAGTAGTAGTAGTAGTAGTAGTAGTAGTAGTAGTAGTGGGAGTAGCAGCAGCAGCAGTAGTAGCAGCAATAGTAGTAGTAGTAGTAGCAGAAGCAGTAGTAGCAGTGGTAGTGGTCGTAGCTGTAGTAGCAAAAGTAATAGCAGTAGTAGCAGTACTAGTAGTAATAGTAGAGTGACAGTAGTAGTAGTAGTCAATGTTGTACTAGTTGTGTTGGTAGTAGAGTAGTAGCAGTAGCAGCATTGTAGTAATTGTAGTAGAAGTAGTAATAGAGCAGCAAAAGTAGTTGTAGCAGCAGCACTAGTAACTGTAGTAGTAGTAGCAGTAGCCGCAGTTCTAGCAGTTCTCACTATTGTAGTAGTCGTAACATTAGTAATAGAATTAGTTGTTGTAGTAGTAGCTATTGTAGGAGATGTAGTAGCAGTACTAGTAGCTGTAGTTATAGTAGTTGTAGTAGCAGAAGAAATATTAGTTGTAGTCGTGGTGGTAGCAGCAGCAGTAGTACTAATAGAAGTAGTAGTTGTAACAGTAGTGGTTGTTGTCGGAGAAGTAGTAGTAATATTAGCAGCAGTGGTAGCAGTATTAGTAGAAGTACTAGTAGTAGTATTAGTGCAATTGTAGCAGTAGCAGTAGAAGTAGCAATAATAGTAGTAGTACTAGTTGTATTAGTAGCAGTAGCTGTAGTAGTAGCAGTAGTCGAAGTAGTTGCAGCAGTTGGCGAAGTAGTAGAAGTAGTAGTAGCAATAGGAGTTGTAGTAGGAGGAGTAGCAGAAATAGTTGCAGCAATTGAAGTAGTAGTAGCAGTAGCTGCAATAAAAGCAGCAGTAGTAATAGTAGTGGTAGCAATAGTAAAATTAGCAATTGTGGTTCTAGTTGTAGTAATTATAGTAGCTGTTGTAGTAGCAATAGTAGTAGCTGTAGTAGTAGAAGTAATAGTAGTAGTTGCAGTAGTATTAGTGGTAGCAGTAGCAGCAATAGTAGTAGCAACAATAGTAGTAGCAATAGTTGCAGTAGTAGTAGTAGTACTAGTAGTATCCGTAGCAGTAGTGGTAGTAGTAGTGGATGCAGTAGTAGCAGTAGCAGCCATAATAGTACTAGTAGTAGTAGTAGTAATAGTAGTAGTAGTAGTAGTACTAGTAACAGTAGTAGAAAGAGCAGTAATAGGAGCAGCAGCAGCAACAGAAGTAGTGGTAGTCATAATAGGAGTAAGTGTAGTTGGAGTGGTAGTAGTTGTCGTAGTAGTAGTAGTAAGAGTAGTAGCAGTAGTAGTTGTTGTTGTAGTAATAGGGGTAGGTCTAAGAGTAGGAGTAGTAGGAGTTGTTGTTGTTGTAGTAGTAGTAGTAGTAGTAGCACTTGTAGGAGTAGTTGTAGCAGTAATAGTAGAAGTAGGATTAGTACTATTAGTAGCAGTAGTAGTAGTGGAAACAGTAGTAGTAGTAGTAATAGTAGTAGTAGTAGTAGTAATAGTAGTAGTACTAGTACTAGTAGTAGTAGTGGTAGTAGCAGTCGTATAGCAATAGTAGTAGTAGTAGCAGCAGCAACAGTAGTACTAGTAGTACTAGTTGTTGTAGTAGTAGTAGTTGTAAGAATAGTAGTAGGAGTAACAGTTGTAGTTGTAGTAATTGTAGCAACAGTAGTTCTGGTAATAGTAGTAGTAGTAATAGTACTAGTAGTAGCAGTAGTTGTTGTTGTAGAAGTAGTAGTAATAGGAGGAGGAGTAGTGGTAGTAGTAGTAATAAATGCGGTAGCAGTTGTAGCAGTAATATCAAAAGTAGTAGTAGTAATAGTATTAGAAGTAGTAGTAGTAGCTATAGTAGCACTAGTTGTAATAGTAAGAGTAGTAGTAGTAGTGGTAGTTGCACTAGCAGCAGCAGCAACAGCAGTAGTAGTAGTATTAGTTGTAGTAGTAGTTGTAGTAGTTGTTGTAGTAGTAGTAGTAGTAGTAATACGAGTAGTAGTTGTTGTAGTATTAGCAACAGTAGTAGTAGTTGTAGTTGTAGCAGTAGTTGTAGTAGTTGTAGTTGTTATAGTAGTAGTAGTTGTAGTTAATGTAGTAGTAGTAGTAGTTGTTGTTGTTGTTGTAGTAGTTGTTTTTGTTGTAGGAGTAGGAGTTGGTGTAGGAGTAGTAGTAGTAGTAGTAGTCGTAGTAGTAGTGTAGTAATAGTAGAAATTGTAGTAGTAGTAGAGGTAGTAGTAGAAGTACTACTTGTAGCTACTACCATTACTGCTTCTACTGTTACTACTGCTGCTGCTACTACAACTGCTATTGCTACTACTAGTACTGCTGCAGCAACTACTTCTACTTCAACTACTACTACAATTGCTGCTGCTACTACAGCTACTACCACTAATACTGTTACTACTACTACTACAGCTACCATTACTACTACGATAGCTAATCCTACTATCCCTGCTACTACAACAACAACTACTACTTCTGGTGCAACTTCTACTTCAACTGCTACTACTATTACTACTACTACTACTAATACTACTACTACTACTACTACTACTACTACTACTACTACTACTACTACTACTACTACTACTACTACTACTACTACTACTACTACTACTATTATTAGTATTATTCCTACTACTACTACTACTACTACTACTATTACTGCGATAGTAGCTACTACCGCTACCACTAATGCTATTGCTGCTACAACTGCTACAACTATTGCTTCTCCTACTACTACTGCTACTACTAATGCATCCACTACTGCTGCTACTACTATTACTACAACTAATACTATTACTATTGCTATTTCTACGTTTACTACTCCTACTACTCCAATTGCTACTACTTCCACAACAACTACTTCTGCTCGTACTTCTGCTACTACTTCCAAAACTGCTACGGCTACTACTAGTATTGTTGCTGCAACTATTACTACTACTACTACTACTACTACTATTACTGTTATCACTACTGCTACTGCTGTTGCTGTAGCTACTACCACAATTGCTACTGCTGCTACTACTACTACTACTGGTACTGCTACTGCTGCTGTTGCTGGTATTGCCGGTATAACAACTGCTGCTACTGCCACTACCACGAGCACTATTGCAATGACTATTACTACTGCTGCTACTACAACTACTATTGCTACAACTACTACTACCGCTACTATTGCTACTACTGCTACTGCTACTACCGCTACTGTTGCTACTGTTGCTACTGCTACTACAACTACTTTTACTGTAATTTCTTCTACTACTGCTGCCACTTCTGCTATTACTTCTATAACTACTACTACTAATTCTGGTATAGCGTTTGCTACTAGATATGCTACTACCACCACCACCACTACTACTACTATTACAATAACTACTACTACTACTACAACTACTACTGCTACTATTACTATTTCTACTACTATGACTTCTACTAGTACTACTACTACTTCTAGTTGTATGACAATAACTACTATAACAACTGCTGCCGCTACTACCACCACCACTTTTGCCGTTACTTCAGCTACTACTTTAGCTACTACTAGAACAATAACTACTACTACTATTGCTACTACAACTAGTGCTACTACTATGATGACTAATAATACTACTACTAATACTACTACAACTACAACTGCCAAAACTACTACTGCAAATGCTACTACTACCATAACTACTAGCAGTAGTAGTAGTAGTAGGAGTAGTATTAGTAGTAGTAGTAAAAGTTGTTGTAGTCGCTGTAGAAGTAGTATTAGCAATAGAAGTAGTAGTTGTAGTAGAAGTTTTAGTAGGAGTAGCAATTTCTATTGTAGTAGTAGAAGTGGTAGCCGATGCAGTAGTAGTACGAGCATCATTAGTAAAAATAATAGTAGTTGTAGCAGTAGTAGTAGGTGTAGTAGCTATAATTGTAGGTGTAGGAGGAGAGGAAATAGAATCAATAGTTATAGTAGTTGTACTTGGAGCAATAGTAGTAGTATTAGTAGAAATAGCAGTAGTAGTTGTTGACATTGTAATTATAGCTGTGGTAGTAGCAGCCGCAGCAGCAGTTGTAATGGTAGCAGTAGTCGTAGATGTAGGAGAAATAGCAGAAGTAGTAGTAGCAGTTGCAGCAGTAGCAGAAGTAGTTGCAGTAGTAGTAAAAGTAGTAGTGGCAAAAATAGTAGTGGTAGTTGTAGTAATAATCATAGTAGCTGTAGGAATAGTAGTATTAGAAGTAGTAGAAGTAGTAGTAGTAGCAATAATAGCAATAGAAAAAGTGGCATCAAGGGTAGTAGCACTAGTAGTAATAGTAGTAGTAGCAGTAGCGATAGTAGTAGTAGTTGTTGTAGTAGCAGTAGTAGCAGCGGCAACAATAGTAGTAGTAGTAGTAGTAGTAGTAGCGTAAGTATTAGTAGTATTAGTAGCAGCGATAGTTGCAGTAGCAGCAGTCATTTTTGTAGTAGTATTCAGAGATGAAGTAGTAGTATTAGTATTAGTTGTAGTAGCAGTAGCAACAATAGTAAGAGTAGCAGTAGTAGCTATATTTGTAGAACTACTAGTTGAATTGGTAATAGTACCATTACTATTAGTTGTAGAACTATTTGTAGGAGTAGTAATAGTAATAGAAGCAGGACTAGTATTAGTAGCAGTACTATTAGTAGTTAGAGTAGTAGTAGTAGTAGTAATAGTAGCAGAAGTAGTAGCAGCAGTAGTGCTAGTAATAGTAGTTGTTATTGTCGTAGCAATAGTAGTAGTAGTAGCAGTAGCAGTAGTAGTAGTACTAGCAGTAGTAGTAATAGTAGTAGCAAAAGTTATAGTAGAAGTAGTTGCAGTAGTAGTAGTAGTAGCAGCAGTAGTAGTAATTATTGTAGCAGAAGCCATAGTAGAATTAGCAGTAGTAGTAGTAGCCATAGCAGTAGTAATCATAGTAGTATAAGTTATAAGAGAAGAAATAGTCGTAGAAGTAGCAGCAGTAGTTGTAGCAGCAGCAGCAGTAGTAGTAGTAATAATAGTAGAAGCAGTAGTATTAGCTAGAGTAGGAGTAGTAGTAGTAGTAGTAGTAGTAGCAGTAGCAGTAGTAGCAGAAGTAGCAGTAGTAGCAATAACAACAGTAGTAGCAGTACTAGCAACAGAAGTAATAGTAGCAATAGTAGTACTAGTAGTGGTAGTAGTAGTTGTAGTAGTGGTTGTAGTAGCAGTAGTTAAAGTAGTAGTAGTAGCAGTAATAGCAGTTGAAGTAGTAGTAGTAGTAGCGGTAGTAGCAGCAGTAGCAGTAGTAATAGTTTTAGTAGTAGCACCAGTAGCATTAGAAGCAGTAGTTGTTGTAGTAGTAGTAGTAGTAGTAGAACTAGTAGCAGTGGTAGTAGTAGGAGTAGCAGTAATATCCGTAGTTGCAGCGGTAGTAGAAGCAGAAGTGGTAGTACTAGTAGTAGTAGTAATAGAAGTAGTAGGAGTAGTACGAGTAGAAGTCGTAGTAGTAGTAGCCATAGAAGTAGTATGACTAGCAGTAGGAGTAGTAATAGCAGCAGCTGTAGTACTAGTTATAGCAATAGTACTAATAGTAGAAGCCACAGTAGTAGTAGTAGTAGTTGTTGTTGTTGTAGTAGTAATAGTAGTAGTAGTTGTAGTTGTAGTAGTAATAGTAGTAGTAGTAGCAGTAGTAGTTGAAGTAGAAGTTGTGGTAGTAGTAGTAGTAGTAGTTGTAGTGCCAGTAGATGTTGTAGCACTAGTAGTGGTAGTAGTGGCAGTAGTAGTAGTAGTTTCAGCAGAAGCAGCAGTAGCAGCAGTTGTAGTAGTAGTTGTAGTAGCAGCAACAGTAGTAGTAGTAGTAGTAGTAGTAGTAGTAGTAGTAGTAGCACTAGTAGTAGTAGTAGCACTACTAGTAGTAGTAGTAGCTGTAGTAGTAGGTAGCAGTAGCAGCAGCAGTAGTAGTAGCTGCAGTTGTAGTAGTACTTGTAGTAGTAGTACTAGTTGTTGTAGTAGCAGTAGTAGTAGTTTTAGTAGTGGTTGTAGTAGCAGAGGTAGGTGTGATACTGGTAATAGTACTATTAGCAGAAGTAGTAGTAGCAGTGGTAGTAGTAGTGGTAGCAGCAGCAACGATAGTAGTAGTAGAGGTACCATAAGTATTAGGAGTAGTAGTAGTTGTAGGAGTAGTATTAGTGGTAGCTGTAGTAATAGTAGTAGTAGTATTCGTAGTCGTAGTTGTAGGAGCAGTATTAGAAGCAGTAGTAGTAGTTATTATTTTTGTTGTTGTAGTAGCAGAAGCAGTAATAGCAGCAATAGTAGCAATTGTAGCAGTAGCAGTAACAAGAGTAGCTGTTGCAGCATAAGTAATAGTATTAGTTATAGTTGTAGTTGTAGTAGTAATAGCAATGATTGTGATAGTAGTAGTAGTAATTGTTGTAGCAGTAGCAGTAGCAGTGGTATTGGCAGCTGCAGGAGTAGTAGCAGTAGTATCTGTATTAGAAAAAGTTGTAGCAAGAGTTGCAACAATTATAGTAGTATTAGTAGTAGCCGTAGCAGTAGTAGTTGTAGTGCTTGCTGTATTAGGAGTAGTAGCAGCAATAGTAGTAACAGTCATAGTAGCAATTTTAGTAGTTGTAGTAGTAGTAGGAGTAGAAGTAGTAGCAGTCGTTGCAGTAGTACCATTGGCATTAGTAGTAGTAGTAGTAGGAGTAGTAGTAGTAGTAGCAGTAGTAGCGATCGTAAAGGTTGTCTTGTAGTAGTAATAGTAGTAGTAGTAGTTGTTGTTGTTATTGTAGCAATAGTAGAACTAGTAGCATTAGTGGCCGAAGAAGCATTAGTTGTAGCAGCAGCAGCAGTAGTAGCAGTAGTCCTGGCAGCAATAGCAGCAGCAGTAGTAGTAGTAGTTATGGTAGTAATAGTAAGTGCATTAGCGGCAAAAGTAACAACCGTAGTAGTGGTAGCAATAGTAGCTGTAGAGGCTGCAGTAATAGTTGTAGTAGTAGTAGCAGTCATAATAGTAGCAGCTATAGTAGTAGTAGTAGTAGAAGCAGCATAAATTATTGTTGAGGAAGAAGTAGAAGTAGTAATATTATTCGCAGTGGTAGTAGTAGCAACAGTAGTATTAGTGGCAGTAGCAGTTGTAGTAGTAGCAGGTGTGGTAGTAGTAGTAATAGTAGTAGGAGAGGTAGTAGTCGTAGAAAAAGCAGTTGAAGTTATAGTATTATTAGTTATTGTTGTAGCAATAGTAGTAGAAGTAGTAATTGTAGTGGTAGGCAAAGTAGTGGTCGTAGTAGCAGCAGTAGTAGTTGTTGTAATAATCGTAGTAGTAGCTGTAGTAAATATAGTGTTAGTCGAGAAAGCAGTAGCAGTAGGAGCAAAAGTAATCATAGCAGCAACATTAGTAGTAGTAGCAGTTGTAGTCGTATTAGAAATAGTAATAGAACTACAAGTAGTAGTAGTAATAGTAGTAGTAGTACTAGTAGTAGTAGTATTAGTAGTAACACTAGTAGTAGTAGTAGTAGTAGTAGTAGTAGCAGTAGTCGCAGTAGTTGGGGCAGTAGTATTAGTAGTCATTCCAGGAGCAATAGGAGAAGCAGTAGTAGTAGTAGCATTAGTATTAGGAGTTGGAGAAGTTGTAGTAGTAGTAGTAGCAATAGTAGCAGTAGTAGCAGTTCTAGTAATTGTAGCAGTAGTAGTAGTTATGTAGTAATAGTAGTAGCATTAGTAGCAGAAGTAACTGCCATAGTAGTGGTAGCAGTAGTAGCAGTAGTAGCCGCAGTACCAGATGTAGTAGTAGCAGTCATAGCAGCAGCAGCAGCAGTAGTAGCAGTTGTAGCTGTAGCAGCACTAGTAGAAGTTGTAGTAGTTGCAGTAGTAGCTGAAGTATCATTAGTAGTAGTAGTAGCGATATTTGCAGTAGTAGTAGCACTACTAGTAGTAGTAGTAGTAGTTGTTGTTGTTGTTATAGTAGTTGGGGTAGTAGTAGTTGTTGTAGCAGTCATAGTAGTAGTAGTAGTAGTTGCAAAAGTAGCAATAGTAGTAGTAGTAATAGCGACAGTAGAAGCAATAGTAGTGGCAGTAGCAGAAGTTATGGGAGTAGTAGTAGTAGCAATAGCAGGAGTAGCAGAAGCAGGGTTAGTAGTAGTAGCAGTAGTACCTGCAATAGCCGTAGTTGCAGCAGCAGCAGTAGTACTAGTAGTAGAAGTACTTGCAGCATGAGTCATAGCAGTAGTAGTAGCAATAGTAGCCGTAGTAGTAGGAGAAGTAGTAGAAGTAGTAGTAGGAGAACTATAGTAGGAGATGATGTTGTAGTAGCATTTGTAGCAATTATAGTAGCAATAGTAGCAATAGTAGCAGTAGTTGTTATAGTAGTCGTAGTGGTCGTATGACTAGTAGCATTAGCAGTGGTACCAGTAGTAGTAGCAATAGTAATAGGAGTAGGAGAAGTAGTAGCAGCAGCAATAGTAGTTGTAATAGTGGTAGTAGCGGTAGTAGCAACAACAATAGTTGTAGTAGTAGTAGGAGTAGTAGTAGTAGTAGTAGGAGTAGGAGAAGTAGTAGTAGCAGCAATAGTAGTAGTTGTAGTAGTAGTAGTAGTGGTAGTAGCAACAATAATAGTAGTAGTAGTAGTAGTAGTAGTAGTAGTAGGAGTAGTAATAATAGTTGTAGTAGAATTTACAGCAGCAGTAGTAGTTGGAGCAGCAGTAGCAGCAGCAACAGCAGCAGCAGTAGTAGTAGTAGTAGTAGTAGTAGTAGTAGTAGTTGTTGTTGTTGTAGTAATAGTAGTAGCAATAGTAGCCGTAGTAGCAGTCATAGTAGTAGTAGCAGAAGTAGCAACAGTAGCCATAGTAGTAATAGTAGTAGAAGTAGAAGTAGTGGTGATTGTAAAAGTAGTAGTAAGACTAGTAGCACCAGAAGTTGTAGTAGCAGCAGGAGTTTTAGTAGGAGTAGCAGTAGTACTAGCAGCAGTAGTATTTGGATTAGTAATTGTAGTTAAAGAAGTAGTTGCAGTAGCAGTGGTAGTATCAGTCATAGCAGTCGCAGTAGTAGTAGTAGTAGTAGTAGTAGTAGTAGTAGTAGTCGAAGTAGTGGTAGTTGCATTAGTAGCAGCAATTATTGCAGTAGTAGTAGTACTAGTGGCAATAGTAGTTGTAGTAATAGTAGTAGTACTAGAAGTAGTAGTTGTAGGAGAAGAAATAGTAGTAGTAGTGGCATTAGTAGTAGTAGTATTAGTTGTCGCTCAATTAGTACTACTAGTAGTAGTAGTAGTAGCAACAACAACAACAGTAATAATAGAAGTAGCAATAGCAGTAGTAGTAGTAGTAGTGATAATAGTTATAGTTGTAGTCACAGTAGTAGTAGTAATAGTAGTTATAGTAGACATAGTAGTATTAGTAGTAGTAGTTGAACTAGGAGTTGTAGTTGTAGCCATGGTAGTAGTAGTAGTAGTAGTAGTAGTAGTAGTAGTAGTACTTGCAGTAGTAGTTATAATACTAGTAGCAGTAGTAGTAATTGCAGTAGTAGTTATAGTACTAGTAGCAATAGTAGTAGTAGCCGTAGTAGGAGTTGCAGTTGTTGTTGTAGTATTAGTGGCAGCAGTAGTGATAGCAGTAGTAGTAGCAGAGGAAGTAGTAGTAGGGGAAGTAGTAGTAGTATCAGTGGCAGTAGTAGTAGTTGCTATAGTAGTGGTAGTAGTCATTGTGTAACTAGTAGTAGTTGTACTGGCAGTAGTAGTGGTAGTACAAGTAGTAAATGGAGATGTTGTATTTGAAGTAGTAGGACTCTTAGTTGTATAAGTAGTATTAGGAATAGCGGCAGTAGCGGTAGCAAAAGTAGCTGCAGTAGCAGAAGTAGTTGTAATAGTAGTAGAAATAGTAGTAGTAGTAGTTGTTGTTGTTGTAGTAGTAGTTGTAGTCATAGTATTAGTAATAATAACAGTAGTAGCAGTAGCAGCAATAGTAGTGCAATAGTAGCGAAGGTAGGGGAAGTAGCAGTAGTAGAAGCAGCCGCAGTAGCTACGGAAGTAAGAATAGTAGTAGTAGTAGTAGCAGTAGTGGCAGTAGTAGTAATAGCAATAGTACTAGATGCACTAGTAGTAGAAGAAGTAGAAGTAGTAGTATAAGCAGTACCAGTTGTAATAGAAGTAGTAGTAGTAGTTGTAGCATTAGTATTAGTAGCAGTAGTAGCAATGATAGTAGTAGTATTAGTAGTAGTAGCTGTAGCAATAGTTGTAGTAGAAGTAG
Organism: Trichopus zeylanicus subsp. travancoricus; assembly: GCA_005019695.1. Lineage (NCBI taxonomy): Eukaryota > Viridiplantae > Streptophyta > Magnoliopsida > Dioscoreales > Dioscoreaceae > Trichopus > Trichopus zeylanicus. Next base: position 33,320 of record RXID01001301.1, on the reverse strand, counting down.
TAGTAATAGAATAAGTAGTAGTAGTAGTGGTAGTAGTGGAAATAGTAGTTGTCATAGTAGTATTAGTAGTAGAAATCATAATAGTAGTAGTAATAGTAATAGTGGTAGTAGTTTTAGAACTAGTAGTAACAGTAGTAGAAGTAGTAGTGGTAGTAGAAATTATTGTAGGTGTAGTAGTAGTAGTAGTAGTAGTAGTAGTAGTAGTAGTAGTAGTAGTAGTCGTAACAGCTGTAGTAGTAGTAGAAATGGTAGCAGTAGTTGTATTAGTATCCGTAGTAGTAGCAGAAGTAGTAATTTCAACATTAATAGGCACATCATTTGTAGTAGTAGTATGAGTAGTAGCTAGCATAGTAGTAGAAGTAGTAGAGGCAGTTGTAGAACTTGCAGAAGTAGGAACATTAGTAGCAGTAGTAGGAGCAGTACTAGCAGCAGTAGTAGTAGTTGAGGTATCAATAATGGTAGTACTGGTTGTAGTAGTACTAGTAGTTGGAGTTGTAGTAGTAGTAGATGCAGTAGTTGTAGTAATATTAGCAATAGTAGTAGTAGTGGCAGTAGCAGTAGTTGTAGTAGTAGTAGTAGTAGTATTTGTAGTAGTGGTGGTAGTTGTAGTAGTAGCTGAAGTAGTAGTAGCTAAAGTAGTAGCAGTAGCAATCATATCAATAGTAGCCGTGGTAGCAGGAGTAGCCGTAGTAGCAATACTAGTAGTAGTTGTAGTAGTCATAACAGTATCTGCTGAAGTAGTTGTACTAGTGTAGTAGCTATAGTAGTAGAAGTAGTAGTTGTAGTAGTAGTAATAGTATTTGTTGTTGTTGTAGTAGTTGTAGTAATTGTTGTAGTACTACTCATTGTTGTAGTACTACTACTAGTAATAGCAGCGATAGTTGTAGCAGCAGTAATATTAGTAGGAGTAGCAGTAGGAGTACTAACAGAAGTAGTAGCAGTAGTAATAGTAGTCAGAGAAGTATTAACTGTAGTTGTAGTATTAGCTGTAGTAGAGGAATTAGGGTAGCAGTGGTAGTAGTACTAGTAGTAGGGGTAGTCGTAATAATAGTAGCAATTGGAGTAGTAGCTGTAGTAGTTGTTGTAGCAGTAGCAGAAGTAGTAGTGGTAGTACTAACAGGTGTAGTAGAAGTAATGGTAGTAGTAGCAGTTATAGCGGTACTAGTAGTAGTTGCAGTAGTAGTAGTAGTAGTTGTAGTAGTAGTAGTAGCATTAATTATAGTAGTAGCTGTAGAAATAGTCATAGTATTGTTCATAGTAGTAGAAGTAGCAAAGAAGAAGTAGTAGTGATAATAGTTGTAATAGTAGTAGTAGTAGTAGTAGTAGTAGTAGCAGTAGTCGTAGTAATAGTAGTAGTGGTAATAGGAGTAATAGTAGTAGTAGCAGTAGCCGAAGTAGTAGTAGTAGTAGTAGGAGCAGCAGCAGCAGCAGCAGTAGCAGCAGCAGTAGTAGTAGTAGTAGTAGTAGTAGTAGTAGTAGTAGGAGTTGGAATTGTGATATGAATTCGTGCAGGAGGAGTAGTAGTAGGTTTAGTATTAGGAGTAGTAGTAGCCGTATTAGTGGTAGTAGTAGTAGCAGCAGCAGTAGTAGTAGCATAGTAGTAGTAGTTATTGTAGCAGTAATATTAGTAGTAGTAATAGTAGTAGTATCCGTATTGCCAGTAGTAGTATTCGCAATAGTAGTTTCCATAGTAGTAGCAGCAGTATTAGAAGTAGTAGCAGCAACAGTAATATTAGTTGTTGTAGTAGTAGTAGAAGTAGTTGTAGTTGTAGTATTTGTATTAGTAGTTGTAGTATTAGTAATAGTAGTATTGTAGTAGTAGTATTAGTTATAGTTGTATTTATAGTAGCAGAATAGTAGTTGTAGTAGTAGTATTAGTACAAGTAGGAGTAGTAGTAGAAGTAGCTGTAGTACAGTAGTTACAGTAGTGGTTGTAGTAGCAGTTGGAGTCGTAGTAGTTGTAGTAGTAGTGGCAGTCGATGTAAGAGTAGCAGTAGCAATAGTCGTAGTAGTAGCAGTAGTGTTAGTGGCACTATTAGTACCAATAGTAATAGTAGAAGTACTAGTAGTAGTAGGAGAAGCAGTAGAAGTAGTATAGTAGTTATAGTAGTAGTTGTGGTAGCAGCTGTTGTTGTAGTTGTAGTAGTAGTGGTAGTAGTAGCTGTAGTAGCCATAGTGGTAGTAGTAGCGATCATAGCAGTCATAGCAGAAGTAGTAGCAGCAGCAATCGGAGGAGAAGTAGTAGTAGTAGTGTAGTAGTAATAGTAGCAGTAGTAGCAGTAGTAGCAGTCATAGTAACAGTAGTAATAGCCATAGGATTAGTCATTGTAGCTGTTGTAGCAGTTGTTGTAATAGTTTTAGCAGTAATTACAGTAGTAGTAGCACAAGTTGTTGTAGTTGGTGATGCAGTATTAGTTGTATTATTAGTAGTAGTAGTTGGAGGAATAGCAGTAGCGGCAGTGGTAGCAGTAGTTGTAGTAGTAGTTGTAGTAGTAGTAGTCGTAGTAGTAGTAGTAGCAGTAGTTGTCATTGTAGTACTTGCAGTATTTGGAGTAGAAGAAGTAGTAGTAGTAGTAGAAGTGGTCAGAGTAGTAGTAGTAGTAGTAGTAGTAGTAACTGTAGTAGTACTAGCAGTAGTGGTTGTAGTAGTAGTAGCAGTAGTAGTGGTAGCCATAGTAATAGAAGTAGTAGTAGCAGTAGTAGTAGCCATTGTAGTACTAGCAATAGTGGTTGTTGTAGTAGTAGCAGTAGTAGTGGTAGCCGTAGTAATACAGGTAGTAGTAGCAGTTGTATTAGCGGTAGTAGGAACTGTAGCAGGAGTAGAAGTAGCAGTAGCAGTAGCAGTAGTAGAAGAAGTAGTAGTAGTTCGAGAAGTAGTAGTTATTGTTATTGTAGGAGAAGTGGAAGTAGTAGTAGTTGTCGAAGTAAAAGTCATAGATGTAGTAGTAGTTGTTATAGTAGTAGTAGTTGCAGGAACGGTAGCAGCATTAGAAGAAATAGTAGTAGTAACAACAGTAGTGGGAAAAGCTATATTTGCTGTTGTGCTTGTAGTAGTAGTTATAATATTAGCAGTAGCAGTAGTAGTAGTCGAAGGAGTAGCAGTGGTAGCCGTAGCATTAGTAGTACTAGTAAGAGAAATAGTAGTAGTATTCATTGCAACAACAGCAACAACAACATTAGTAGTAGTAGTAGTACTTGTTCTAGCAACAACAATAGTAGTAGTGGTGGTGGTAGTAGGAGTAGTAGTAGTATTCGTAGCCACAGTAGTAGTAGTGGGAGTACTAGTAACAGTAGTAGTACCATTTGTAGTAGCACAAGTAGTGCTAGTAGCAGTAATAGTAGCAGCTGCTGCTGCAGTAGTAGCAGTAGTAGCAATAGAAGTAGCAGTAGTAGTAGAAGTAGGAGAAGTAGTAGGAAGAGTAGTAGTAGTAGTAGTAGCGGTAGTCACAATAGTTGTAGCAGTAGTAGGAGTTGTAGTAGTAGCAGCAGCTGTAGGTGAAGTAGTAGGGGTAGTTGTATTAGTAGCAGTAGTAGCAACAGCAACTGCAACAGAGGCAGATGTTGTTGCAGTATCAGTAGTAGTAGTAGTAGTAGTAATAGCCGCAACAATAATAGTAATAGTAGTATCAGTCGCAATAGTAGTAGTAGTTGTTGTAGTAGTTGTCGCACTATTAGTAGCAGCTATAACAACAGCAACAGCAGCAGCAGTAGTAGGGGCAAAAGTAATAGTAGCAATAGTAGTAGCTGAACTAGTAGTAGAAGCTAAAGTAGTAGCGAAAGCATAAGCAGAAGTTGTTAGTTGTAGTAGTAGTACTAGTAGTAGTTGTTGTTATAATTATTGTAGTGGTTGTAGTAGTAGTTGTTGCAAAAGTAGTTGTAGTAGAAGTAGTAGTAGCAAAAGTGATAGTAGTAGAAGTATTAGTAGTAATAATAGTAGCAGAAGCAGTAGTTGTAGCCATAGTAGTAGATGCAGTAGTAGTAGCAGGAGTTGTAGTAGTTCCAGTAGCAGCAGTAGAAGTTGTAGTGGTCGTAGTCATAGTAGTTTCAGATAGAAGTAGTGGTAACGACAGTAGTAGTATTAGTAGAAGAGAAGTAGTAGCAGTAGTAGTAACAATAGTAGTAGTAGTAGCAGTGGTTGTCATAGCAGTTATAGTAGTAGTAGGAGGAGAAGACGTAGTAGTAGAAGCAATGGTAGTAGTAGTAGCAGTAAAAGAAGAAGAAGAAGTAGTAGCAGTAGTTGCAGTATTAGCAGTAGTAGTAGCAATTGTAGCAGCAGCAGCAACAATAGTACTAGTAGGAGCAGTAGTATTAGTAGTTGTTTCCATAGCTGCAGTAGAAGTATTAGGAGTAGTAGTAGTTAGTTGCAGTAGAAGTAGCAATAGAAGTAGCAGCAGCAGTAGTAGTAGGAGTAGTTGTTGCAGTAGCACTCGTAGTAGCAATAGTAGCAGCAGTTGCTGTAGTAGAAGTAGCAATTGTAGTAGCAGTTGTAGTAACAGTAAGAGTAATTGTTGTAGTCCCAGTAGGAGCAGCAGCAGAAGTAGTAGGTGAAGTAGTAGTTGTTGTTATTGTAGGAGAAATAGTAGAAGTAGTAGTAATTGTAGTAGTTGTGATAATAGTAGTACTAGTGGTCGCAGTAGTTGTAAAAGTAGTTGTAGAAGTAACAGTAGCAGTAGTAGTGGTAGTAGCAGCAGCAACAACAAGAGTAGTAGTAGTAGTAGATGTAGAAGTGGTAGTAGTATTAGAAGCACTTGTTGTAGTAGAAGTGGTAGTACTATTAGTTGTAGTAGTAGTAGCACTAGTAGTGGTAATAGTAGTAGAAGTAGTAGTAGTAGTACTGGTCATAGTAGTAGTAGGAGTGGTGGTGGTGGTGGTGGTGGTGGTGGTGGTGGTGGTAGTAGTAGTAGCAGTAGTAGTAGCAACAATAATAGTAGCAGTAGTAGTAATAGTAGAAGTAGTAGTAGGAGGACTAGGTGTAGGAACTGGAGTAGTGGTAGGAGCAGCAAGAGTAATAATAGTAATCTTATGAGGAATAGTTGTAGCAGGAAGAGTAGTACAGATGTAGAAACGGAAGTAGTAGCAGCTATCACTATAATTGTAGAGGTAGTAGTGGTAGCAGGAGTAGCAATACTAGTAGTAGTAGTAGTAGCAATAGTAGTTGCTGTAATTGGAGTGGTAATAGTAGTGGCAATAGTAGTAGTAGTAGTAGAAATAGCAGTAGTTTTAGTAGTAGTAGTAGTAGTGCCAGTAGCAGTAGCCGTAATAGTTATAGTATTTGTATTAGTAGTATTTGCAGTTGTAGTAGTAGAAGTAGTAGTAGGAGGAGTAGTAGTATAGTAGTAGTAATAGTAGTAGTAGTAGTAGTAGTAGCAATAGAAGTAGTTGTCGTAGTAGTAGTAGTAGCAATAGAAGTAGTTGTCTTAGTAGTAGTATTAGCAATTTAAGTTCTAGAAGTAGTGGTAGTAGCAGTAGAAGTAGTAGTGGTAGTTGCAGTTGGAGTAGTAGTAGTAGCAATAGGAGTAGTTGTAGTAGTTGTTGTTGTTGTCGTTGTAGTATTAGTAGTTGTAATACTAGTAGTTGGAGTAGTAGTAGTGCTAGTAGTAGAGTTGTAGTTGTAGTGCAGTAGAAGTATTCATTGTATGTATGTTTATGTTATGGGTTATAAGGAGAGATATGGGAGAACTCATGGATTCTTATTGCTGGGAAATGTATTGATTGTATATATGTTTATGTTACAATGGAGGTGCCCTTTGTATAGAGGGCATGATGATGTAAGTGCTGACATAAGGAGGTGTAATGACCTAAGCGCTTACATGAGAGCTACAGTAGGCTAGACTATAGCCTTTTTGCAAGACTACAAACATAGGCTATAGCCTTTATAAAAGGCTACATATAGCCTTTATAAAAGGCTATACAAACTGAAAACTATAGGTTATAGCCTTTATAAAAGGCTACATAAGATGATAAATATAGGTTATAGCCTTTATAAAAGGCTACACAAGATGACAAATATAAAACGACAAATGGTCACTTCTTCATTTATCATTTTCCTAGTCGTCGGTATGCTTCTGGGGCGCCTGGTGATTGCCAATCTTCTATTCCCCCCCCCCCCCATATGCATTATTGAGGGTAATGTCAGGCACGTGGGTCCCCGCCAGTGGCTGTCAGGCACGGGCCGCGTGAGGTGGGTCCGTTCCTGGGTGGAGGACGGGAGCGTCCCCTGGTACATCCACGACGTCGTCAGTCCGGGCTAGGGGAAATGGCTGGGGAAGTGGCCGTCGGTCAACTGGCGCAGGTACGATTGGGGTGTCCGGGGCAGGCGCGTTGGATCCAGTCAGGATAGGGCTAGGACAGCAATGGTTGGACGGAGCTGTCCTAGGTCTCACCGCGCTTTGCTCGCACTCTGATGTAAGTGGTGGCACTGAGAGTGGCGGCGAGAGCGGTGATGCCTTCGTAGCGGAGCTGCGAGGCGTGACTTTTTCGGCCGTCGTTGTCGGGGTCAGTGCCGGTTGGGAGAGGCAGTGAACTGGCACGGATAGGGGTCGGCAGAATCATCTGCCGGGCTGATAGAGGAGGTATCCTCTGCAGAAAAGGAATCGGCTGAAGTGACCAAGCAGGTGCAGTCATCCTCGCCAGAGGTGGTATCCTCTTCGGAATCGGCCGAAGTAACCGAGCAGGTGCAGTCTTCCTCGCCAGAGGAGGAAGGAGAGGAGGCATCCTCGAATGATGGAGAGGAGTAACGGTCCTCAGCGTCCGTTACTAGGTCAGCCGATGAGTCAGACGGGATAGAGTCAGTGTCGGTGTCATACTCATCATAGACTGGAGAGCAAAAGCCAGCGTCAAGGATGGTCTCTTGACGGTCGTCGATGGTTTCATCGAGAGGTTCGACGAGTTCTTCGTGCCGTGCTCCATGAGATGTTCGGCTCTGCAAATACTGCGCATAGAAGGGACTCTCCTTAAAATGCGCATAGTGAACCCAGTTAGCACTGAAAGAAGGCCAAAAATAAGAAGATGTTAGGGGCCGTCATCTTCTTCAGTGGAGTATTCTTCGTCTGAAGCCTCGTGACCATAATAATCTTTGTAAGAGTGTCGATAGCTTTTTTGGGCCTGATAGCACTGGTCGTAGTAGTATTATTGTGGAGTAGGCAGGTAGTAGCCATGATCGTCTTCGTGGCTTGTTCAAGGACTCCGGTGCTTGCTTGATCTGCTCAACCGTAATAGTTTCCCAAGGCAGCCCCTTGCCATCTTAGATGGTACTTCTGTTCCTGTAGGGAGGACTGATCACTGTTCACCATCTTCTTCCTTCAAACAGCTACTAGACTGTGCCTTCTCACGAATAACTCACACAGCTTCCCTTAGCACAGGCGGGAACCAGGCTCTCAAACTCTTAGCACCTTGACCACTAAGGTGTTTACTCCTACATATCTTTGCAAAGCTTGGTTACCATGTGGTTTTTGCGGGTTGTGGTGGCGATTCTCGAAGCAAGAAGAAATAAGGAGAGATATGTGAGAACTCGCGGATTTTTATTGTTGGGAATTGTATTCGTTGTATATATCTTGTGTTACAATGGAGGTGCCCTTTATATAGAGGGCATGATGATGTAAGCGCTGACATAAGGAGGTGTAATGACCTAAGCGCTTACATCAGAGCTACAGTAGGCTAGACTATAGCCTTTTTGCAATACTACAAACATACGCTATAGCCTTTATAAAATGCTACATATAGCCTTTATAAAAGGCTGTACAAACTGGCAACTATAGGTTATAGCCTTTATAAAAGGCTACATAAGACGACAAATATAGGTTATAGCCTTTATAAAAGGCTACACAAGACGACAAATATAAAATGATAGATGGTCACTTCTTCTTTTGTCATTTTCCTGGCCGTCGGTATGCTTCTTGGGGCGCCTGGTGATTGCCAATCTTCTCTTCCCCCCCCCCCATCTACATTATTGAGGGTAATGGCAGGCACGTGGGTCCCTGCCAGCGGCTGTCAGGTGCGGGCCACGTGCGGTGGGTCCATTCCTGGGTGGAGGATGGGAGCGTCCGCTGGTACAGCCACGACGTCGTCCATCCAGGCTGGGCGAAGTGGCCGTCGGTCAACTGGCACAGGTATAACTAGAGCGTCCGGGGCAGGCGCGTCGGATCCAGTCAGGATAGGGCTAGGACAGCAGCGGTTGGACGGAGCTGTCCTATTAGAAGTAGGAATAGTAGGAGTTGAAGTAGTAGCAGTTGTAGTAGTAGTAGTATTAGCACTTATAGCAGTAGCAGTAGTAGTACTAATTGTAGTTGTAACAGCAGTAGTACGAGTAGCAGTAGTAGTAGCATTAGTTATAGTAGCATTAGTAGTAGTAGCAGCAGCAGCGACAGTAGCAGTAGCTGCAGCAGCAACAGTAACAGTAGCGGCAATAGCAGTAGTAGTAGTAATAATAGTAGTAGAAATAGTAGTAGCAGAAGTAGCAGTTGTACAAGAAGTGAAAGTGGTAGTTGAAGCGCCAGTAGTAGTTGCTGCAGTAGTAGTAGCAGTAATAGTTGTGCTAACAGCAGCAACAACAGAAGTAGTATTAGTAGCAGCATTAGTAGTAGCAGTAGTAGTTGTAGCAACAGCTATATAGTAGTAGTAATAGTAGTAGTACGAGTAGTTGTGGCAGTAGTAGAAGAAGTTTTAGTAGTTGGAGTAGTAGTAGTAGTAGTAGTAGTAGTAGTAGTAGTAATAGTAGTAGTAGTAGTAGTAGTAGTAGTAGTAGTAGTAGTAGTAGTAGTAGTAGTAGTAGTAGTAGTAGTAGTAGTAGTAGTAGTAGTAGCAGTAGTAGTGGTAATAGAAGTAGTAGAAGTGGTAATAGTAGTTGAAGAGTAGTAGGAGTTGTAATAGTAGTAGCTCTAGTAGTAGTTGTAGTAGTAGTAGAAGTAGTAATAGTAGAAATAGTAGCAGTAATATTGGAAGTAGTAAGAATAGTAGCAGTAGTATTATTAGGAGTTGTAGTAGAAGTAGTAGCAGTTGTAGTAGTAGTAGTAATATTAGAAGCAGTAGTAGTAGTAGTACTAGCAGTTATAGCAGCAGTAGTAGTAGTACTAATTGTAGTAGTAGCAGTAGTAGTACGAGTACCTACAGCAGTAACATTAGTAGTAGTAGCAATAGTAGTAGTAGGAGCAGTAGCAAAAATAATAGCAGCAGTTGTAGTAATAATAGTATTTGAAATAGTAGTAGCAGTAGTATTAGTTGTACAAGAAGTGGAAGTGGTAGTGGTAGCACCAGTAGCAGCAGCAACAACAGTAGCAGTTGTTGTAGTAGCAGCAGTAGTTGAGCTAGCAGCAGCAGTAACAAAAGTAGTATTAGCAGCAGCATTAGTAGTAGCAATAGTAGCTGTAGCAGCAGCTATATTGTAGTAGTAATAGTAGTAGTAGTAGTAGTAGTAGTAGTAGTAGTAGAAGTACGAGTAGCAGTAGCAGTAGTAGTAGAAGTTTTAGTAGCTGTAGCAGTAGTAGTAGTAGTAGTAATAGTCGTGGTAATAGAAGTAGTAGAAGTGGTAGTAGTAGTAGCAAAAGAACTAGTAGGAGTTGCAATAGTAGTAGTTCTAGTAGTAGTAGTAGCAATAGTAGTAGAAGTAGTAGTAATAGCAACAATAATAGTAGCAGTAGTAGTCATAATAATAGTAGTAGAAATAGTAGTAATAGTAGTAGCAGTTGTACAAGAAGTGGAAGTGGTAGTAGTAGCAGTAGTAGCAACAGCAGTAGTAGTTGCGCTAGCAGTAGCAATAATAGAAGTAGTATTAGTAGCAGCATTAGTAGTAGTAGTAGTAGTTATAGCAGTAGCTATATAGTAGTAATAGTAGTAGCAGTAGCAGAAGTAGTAGAAGTTTTAGTAGTTGTAGCAATAGTAGTAGTAGTAGTAGTAATTGTCGTGGTAATAGAAGTAGTAGAAGTGGTAGTAGTAGTTGTAGAAGAACTAGTAGGAGTTGTAATAGTTGTAGTTCTAGTAGTAGTAGCAATAGTAGTAGTAGTAATAGTAGCAACTGCAACAGGAGCAGTAGTAGTAATAATAGTAGTAGAAATAGTAGTAGCAATCGTAGCAGTTGTACAAGAAGTGGAAGTGGTAGTAGTAGCACCAATAGCAGTCGTAGTTGTAGTAGTAGCAGTAGTTGCTGCATAGCAGTTGCAGCAATAGAAATAGTATTAGTAGCAGCATTAGTAGTAGTAGTAGTAGCTGTAGTAGTAGCTATATAGTAGTAGTAGTAGTAGTAGTAGTACGAGTAGCAGTAGCAGTGGTAGTAAAAGTTTTAGTAGTTGTAGCAGTAGTAGTAGTGGTGGTGGTGGTGGTAATAGAATTAGTAGAAGTGGTAGTAGTAGTAGAAGAACTAGTAGGAGTTGTAATAGTAGTAGTTCTACTAGTAGTTGTAGTAGTAGTGGTAGTAGTAATAGTAGAAGTAGTAGCAGTAATATTAGAAAGAGTAGGAATGGTAGTAGTAGTAGCAGTAGAAGTAGTAGCAGTAGTAGTTGTAGTAGGATTAATAGGTGTACTAGCAACAGCAGCAGCAGTAGTTGTAGTAATAGCAAAATTAGTTGGAGTAGTACTAGTAGTGGCAATCGTACATGTAGTAGTAGCAGCAGCAGTGGTAGTTTTAGGAGTTGTAGTAGTAATACTAGTAGTACAAGTAGCAGTAAAAGTAATAGTTGTCATAGTAGTAGTAGTAGCAGTTGTAGTAGTTAGGAGTCAAAGTAGTGGTTGAAGTCGTAGTGGCAATAGTAGTAGTAGTAGTGGTAGTAGTAGTTGTAGTAGTGATAATAGTAGTAGGAGTAGGAGTAGGAGTAGTAGTAGGAGTAGAAGATGTAGTAGTAGTAGTAGAAGTAATAGTAGTAGTATTTGGAGTTGTAGTCGTTGTAGCAGCAGCAGTAGTTGTAGTCGTAGTAGCAGCAGTAGTAGTAGTTGTAGTAGTAGCAGTGGTAGTATTAGGGGGAGGAGGAGTAGTAGTTGTTGTTGTATTAGTTGTAGTTGTAGTGGTTGTAGTAGTAGAAGTCATAGCAATAGTAGTAGTAGTAGTAGTAGTAGTAGTAGTAGTTGTAGTAATAGTAGAAGTATTAGGAAGAGCAGTAGTAGTAGTAGTAGTAGTAGTAGTCGTAGTAGTAGTAGTAGTAGTAGTAGTAGTAGTAGTAGTAGAGTAGTAGTAGTAGTAGCAGTAGGAGTAGTAGAAGTAGTAGTCGTAGTTGTAGTAGTAGTAGTGGTAGTAGTAGCCGTAGTAGCAGCAGAAGTATTGGTAGTAGTGGTAGCAGTAGTTGTTGTTATTGTTGTTGTTGTTGTGGTCATAGTAGTAGTGGTAGTACTGGTTGGAGTAGTAGTATAGGTATTCGAAGTAGTAGTAGTAGCGGCAGTTGTAGTAGTAATAGCAGTACCACTATAAATAGCAGCAACAGTAGTAGTTGCAATAGTAGTAGTATTAGCAGTAGCTATAGTAGTAATAGGAGCAGCAGCAGCAGTAGCAATAGTAGTAGTAGTAGTAGTAGTAGATGTTACAGTAGTTGTAGCAGTAGCAATAGTAGTGGTGTTGGTGATAGCAATAGTAGAAGTATCAGTAGTAGCGGTGTTAGTAAAAGTAGTAGAAGTAGTAGAAGTAGTTTTAGTATTAGTAGAAGTAGTAGTAGTAGTAGAAGTAGTAGGAGTAGTAATAGTACTAGTTGTTGTAGTAATAATAGCACAAGTAGTAGTAGTAGTACTAGTAGCTGTAGTAGCTGTAGTAGTAATAATAGTAGTGGTAATAGTAAAAGTATTAGGAGTAGTAGTAGTAGTAATAGTTGTAGTAGTAGTAGTAACAGTAGGAGTTGCAGTAGTAGTAATAGTTGTACTAGTAGTAGTAGTAGTTGGTTGTTGTTGTTTTATTGGTAGTAGTAGTAGGAGGAGTTGGAGTAGTTGTTGTAGTAGTTGTAGTAGTAGTAATAGTCAAAGTAGTAACAGTAGGAGTAGTAGTAGTTGTTATTGTTGTATTGGTAGTAGTAGTAGCAGGAGCAAGATTAGCTATAGTAGTAGTTGTAGTAGTCGTACCAGTAGTAGTTGTTATACCAGTAGTGGCATAGGAGTAGCAGGTGTAGTAGTGGTAGCAGTAGTAGTGGTTGTAGTAATTGTAGTAGTAGTTGTTGTACTAGTGGTACTAGTAGTATGGTAGAGGTAGTAGTAGTTGTTGTAGTAGAAGTAGTAGGGCTTGCAGTAATTGTGGTAGTAGTGGTTGGAGTAGTAGTAGAAGTAGTAGATGTAGTTGTATTAGTAATAGATAAATTAGCAGTAGTAGTAGTAGCAGTAGTAGTATTACTAGTACTTGTAGTAATGGTTGTACTAGTAGTAGTAGCAACAAGAGTACTAGTAGTAGTAGTTGTTGTTGCTGTTGTTGTTGTTTGTTGTTGTAATAGTCGTAGTTGCAGTAGTCAGAGTAGCAACATCAACAACATTAGTTGTAGTAGTAGCTGAAATAGTAGTGGTGGTGGTAGCAGTAGTCCTCATAGTAGAAGTAGTAGGAGAAGTAGTAGTAGTTGTAGTCGTAGTTGTAGTAGTAGAACTAGTACTGGTGGTGGTGGTGGTGGTGGTGGTGGTAGTAGTAGCGGTAGTGGCAGTAGTAGGTCTAGTAGTAGTAGTAGTTGTAGTAGTAGTAGTAGTAGTTGTACTAGTAATAGCAGTAGTGGTAGTAGTAGCAGCAGCAGTAGTAGTAGTAGTATTACAAATTATAGTAGTAGCAATAGTTGTAGGAGTACCGGCAGCAGTAACATTAGTAGTAGGAGTACTAGTAGTAGTTGTTGTAATAGCAGCAGTAGTAGTAGGAGTAGTAGGGGTTGTTGGTGGGGGAGTAATAGTAGTTGTTGTAGTTATAGTAGTACTAGCAGTAGTAGTTGTTGTAGTGGCAGTGGTAGTGGTAGTAGTTGTACTAGTTGAAATAGTATGCGTCGTAGTAGTTATAGTAGCAGTAGATATAGTAGTAGTGGTAGTAGTAGTAATAGTGAGAGTTTGGTAGTAATTGTAGAAATAGTAGTAGTAGTAGTAGTAGTAAAAAGAATAGTAGTAGAAGTAGTACTAGTAGTACTAGTAGGTGTAGTGGCTAGAGGAGTAGTAATTGTAATAATAATAGCAAAAGTAGTGGTAGTAATGGTAGTAGTAGCAGTAGTAGTAGTAGTACTAGCAGTAGTTGTAGGAGTAGTGGAAGGAGTAGTTATTGTAGTAGTAGTTGGAGTAATAGCAATTGTAGTGGTAGTAATAGTAGAAGTACAAGGATTAGTAGTAGTAGCACTAGAAGTAGTAGTAGTAGTACTAGTACTAGTAGGTGTAGTAGTTGGAGAAATAGCAGTGGTAGTAGTAATAGTAAAAGTAGTAGGTGTAGTAGTGCTAGTAGAAGTATTAGAAGTGGTAGTTGTAGTAGTGGTTGTAGTAGAAGTAGGAGCAAGAGCAGTAGTATTAGTACTAGTAGTTGGAGTAACAGTAGTAGTTGTAATAGTAATAGTAATAATAGTAGTAGTAGTTGTGGTTGTTGTTGTAGTAGTAGTAGACGGAGGAGTACGAGTATTTGGAGTAGCAATAGTAGTAGTTGTAGTAGTAATAGTAGTTGTAGCAGTAGTATTGGTACTTGTAGTAATAGTATAACTAGTAATAGTAGTAGCACTAGAAGTAGTAGTAGTACTAGTACTAGTACTAGTAGATGTAGTACTACTACTACTACTAGTAGTAGCAGCAGCAGCAGCAGTCGAACTAATAGTAGTAGTAGTCGTCGTAGTAGTTGTAGAAGGAGTAATAGTAGTAGTAGTCATTGTCATAGTCATAGTAGTTGTCATTGTAGTAGTAGTAGTATAAGTAGTGGTTGTTGTAGTAGGAGTAGTAACAGCAGTAGCACTAGTCGTAGTAGTTGTACAATTAGTAGTGGTTGTAGTAGCAAGAGTAGTTGTTGTAGTAGTAGTTGTAGAAGTTGAAGTAGTAGTAGTAGTTGTAGTTGTAATAATAGTAGTAGTAGTAGTAGTAATAATAGTAGTCGTTGTTGTTATTGTTGTTGTAAGAGTTTTAGTAGTAGTAGTAGCAGTAGCAGTAGCAGTGGCTGGAGTATTAAGAGTGGTAGTAATAGTAGTAGTAGTAGCGGCAATAGTAGTTGTTGCAGTAGTAGTGGTAATAGTAGCAGAGTTGTACTAGCAGTTGTAATAGTTATTGCCGGAGTAGGTGTAGGAGTAGGAGGAGGAGGAGTATTAGTAGTAGCAGCAGCATCTGTAGTAGGGGAAGTGGTAGTAGTAGTACCAACAACAACAGCAGCAGCAGCAGCAGTAGTATTAGTAGTTGTTGTAGTAGTAGTAGTAGCACTAGTAGCAGCATCAGTAGTACTAATAGTAGCAATAGCAGTAGCAGCAGCAGTAGTAGTAGGAGGAGTAGCAGTAGCAGTATAAGTAGAAGTTGTAGTAGTTGTAGGAGTAGTAGTAGTAATAGTAACATAAGTAGTAGTGGTAATTCTATTAGTGGGTATACTAGTAATAGTCGTAGTAATAGTAGTAGTAGTAATAGTTGTATTAGTGGGTGTAGTAGCAGTAGTAGTTGCAGTAGTAGTAGTAATAATAGCAAAAGTAGTTGGAGTTGTAATAGAAGTAGCCGTCGTGGTAGTAGTAGTAGTAGTAGGAGTAGTAGTAGTAGTTTCAGGAGAAATAGAAGTAGTAGTAGTAGTGCAAGTAGTAGTAGTAGTTTTTGTTGTTGTAGTAATAGCAGTAATAGTAGAAGTAGTAGGTTGTAGTAGTTAGCAGTGGGAGTGGTAGTAGAAGTCATAGATGAAGTAGTAGTTGTAGTTGACGTAGTGGTCATACTTGTTGCGGTAGTCATAGTAGTAGTTGGAGTAGGTGTAGTGCTAGTAGTAATTGAAGTTGTTGTAGTAGTAGTAGTAGTGGTAGTAACAGTAGTACTTGTAATAGTAATATTATCAGTAGTAATAGTAGTAGTAGTCATAGTAGCAGTATTAGGAGTGGTAGTCGTAGTAGCAGCAACAGTAGTAGTAGTAGAAGTAGTAGTAGTAGTAGTAGTAGTAGTAGTAGTAGTAATAGTGGTAGTATTGGGAGTAGAAGTAGTAGTACTTGTTGTTGTTGTTGTTGTTGTTGTTGTTGTTGTTGTTGTAGTAGTAGTAGTAGTAGTAGTGGTAGTAATTGTAGTAGTAGAAGTAGTAGTAGTAGTAGTAGTAATAGTAGTAGTAGTAGTAGTAGTAGTAGTATTTGTAGTAGTAGTAGAGGTAGTAGTAGTATTAGAAGTGGTAGTGGTTGTAGTAGTAGTAGCAATAGTAGTAGTAGTAGTATTAGTTGTAGTAGTCGTAGTGATTGTTGTTATAGTAGTAGTAGTAGTAGTAGAGTAGTGGTAGTTTTAGAAGTAGTGGTAGTTTTAGTAGTAGTGGTAGTAGTAGTTGTTGTTGTTGTCGTGGTAGTAGTAGTTATAGTAGTAATGGTGGTAGTAGTAGTAGTGGTAGTTGCAGTAGTTGTATTGGTAGTAGTAGTCATAGTAGTAGCAGAAGTAGTCATTGTTCTAGTAGTAGTAGTATAGGTTCTAGAAGTCGGAATAGTAGTAGCAGTAGTAATAGTAACAAAAGTAGAAGTGGTAGCAAAAGTAGTAGGTATTATCATGTTACTCAAGCAGGCAGTAGTAGTAATAATAGCAGTAGTAGTAATAGTGGTAGTAATAGCTATAGAAGCAGTAGTAGGAGTAGTAATAGAGGTAATAGGAGTAGCAATAGCAGCACTATAGCAAAAATTATAGTAGTAGCAGCAACATTAGAAGTTGTACTAGTAGTTGTTGTAGAAGTAGTAGTAGAAACAGTGCAAGTAACACCAGTAGTAATAGTCGTAGTATTAGTAGCAGTTGTAGCAGTAGTTAATGTAGCAGTAGCAGTAGTAGTAGCAGTAGCAGTACTAGCAGTAGTAGCAAACGTGGCTATAGTAGTAGTAGTAGTAGTAGTAGTAGTAGTAGTAGTAGTAGTAATAGTAGCGGCTGTTGTAGTAGTAGTAATAGTTGTTGTTGTTATTGTAGTGGTAGTGGTGGCACTAGTAGGAGTAGTAGTATAGGTAGTAGATGTAGTAGCAGTAGCGCTAGAAGTAGCAGCAGTTGTGGTGGTAGTAACAGCAGGAGGAGGAGTACTTGTAGTAGTAGCAGTACTAGCTGTTGGAGCAGCAGCATCAGGAGCAATAAGAGTAGTAGTAGTAGTTGGTGTAGTAGTAGTACTAGTAGTAGAAGTTGAAGTAGTTGTAGCAGTAGCAGTAGTAGTGGTGGTAATAGTAGTAGTAAAAGAAGTAGTATTAGTAGAAATAGTAGTATTCGAAGGAGTAAGAGTAGTAGTAGGTGCAGTAGTAAAAATTGCAGCAGTTGTAATGATAGTAGTAGCAGTAGGTGTAGAAGTAGTGGAAGTTGTAGTAGAAGTAGTAGTAGTTGTAGGTAGCAGTAGAGTAGTAGTAGTTGTTGTAGTAATAGTAGTAGTAGTAGTAGTAGTAGTAGTACAAGTAGTAGTAGTAGCAGCAGCAGCAGTAGCAGTATTAGTACGAGTCGTGGTAGTAGTAGTCGGAGATGTATTAGTAGTAGCAGTAGTTGTAGTAGTAGTAGCAGTAGTTGTAGTAGTAGTACGAGTAGTAGTAGTTGTTGTTGTAGCAATAGCACTAGTAGCTGCAGTAGAAGTAGTAGTACTCGTAGTAATAGTTGTAGCAATTGTAGTAGTAGTAGTTGTAGTAGTGGCAGTAGCATTTGTAGCAGTAGTGCATGTAGTTGTAGTAGCAGAAGTATTTGGAGCAATAGTCGTAATGGTAGAAGTAGAAGTAGTGGTAGCAACAACAGTAGTAGTAGAAGTAGTAGTAACAGTAGCAATAGTAGTTGGAGAAGTAGTAGTAGTAGCAATTGTAGTAGCATTAGTAGTAACAATATTAGTAGCAATAGTAGTAACAGTAGTAGTAGCAGTAATAGCAGTAGTAGTAGTAGCAGTAGCAATAGTAGCAGTAGTAGTAAGAGTAATACTTATTGCTTTACTGGGAGCAATAGCAGTAGTAGTAGTAGAGGCGGCAGCAGTAGCTAGAGTAGTAGTAGTAGTAGTAGTGGGAGTAGTAGTAGATGCAGCAATGTTTGCAGTAGTAGCAGTGGTAGTAATAGTACAAGTAGCAGTAGCAATAGTAGCAATAGTAGCAATATTAGTAGTAGTCGTGGTGGTGGCAGTAGGAGTAGTAGTCGTAGTAGTAGTAGAAGCAGCTGTAGTAGTAGTAGTCATTTTACTACTAGTAGTAACTGTTGTAGCAATAGTAATAGTTGTTGTAGTAGTAGCAACAGTAGTAGTAACTATAGTAGCAGTAGTATTTGTTGCTGTGGCAGTTGTAGTAGTAGTTGTAGTAGTGGCAGTAGTATTTGTTGTAGTAGTTGTACTAGTTGTAGTAGTAGTAGTAGAAGTAGTATTAGTAATGCTACTAGAAGTTGCTGTATTATTAGAAATGGTAGTTGTAGTAGTAGTAGTAGTAGGATTAGTAGTAGTAGTAGTAGTAGTAGTAGTAGTAGTAGTAGTAGTAGTAGTAGTAGTAGCAGTAGTAGTAGTAGTCATGGTGGTGGTGGTAAGAATCATAGCAGTAGCTATAATAGTAGTTGAAGTAATTAGAGTGGACGTAGGAGTAGTAGTAGAAGTAGTAGTAGTAGCAGTAGTGGCAGCAGCTGTAGTAGTGGGAGTAATAGCAATAGTATTAGAAGCAGTGGTAGTGGTAGTAGTTCTAGCAGTAGTAGTTGCAGCAACAGCAGTAGTGGTAGTAGTGGCAGAAGTCGTACTAGTAGCAGCAGTAGGAGTAGTAGGAGCTGTAGGAGTAGTAGTTGTTGTTGTTGCTGTTGTTGTAGTAACAGTAGTAGTGGTAGTATTTGTAGTAGTAGTAGGAGGAGCAGTGGAAGTAGTAGTTGTAATAGTAGTAGAAGCAGTAGTATTCGCTGGAATAGTAGTAATATTAGAAGTAGTTGTAGTAGTAGTAGTAGTAGTGGTGGTGGTGGTGGTGGTGGTGGTGGTGGTGGTAGTAGTAGGAGTAGTACTAGTAGTAGTAGTAGTAGTAGTAGTAGTAGTAGTAGTAATAGTAGTGGTAGTATTAGTAGTAGTAGTAATTGGAGCGTTAGTAATAGTAATTGCAATAGTAGTAGTCGTTGTTGTTATTGTTGTCGTAGTAATAGTTGGAGTAGTAGTTGTTGTAGTAGAACTATTAGTAGTTGTATTAGTAGTAGAAGTAGTAGTAGAAGTAGTTGTAGTAATAGTAATGTTAGTAGTAGTATTAGTAGTAGTTGTTGCTGTAGCAGTAGTAGTAGTAGTAGCAGTAGGAGTAGGGGTTATAGTAGGAGTAGTACTAGGAGTAGTTGTGGTGGTAGGGGTTGGAATTGTAGTTGTAGTAGAAGTTGTAGTAGTTCGAATAGTATTAGCAGTAGCAGTAGTTGTTGTTGTAGTATTAGCAATAGTAGTAGTGGTAATAGTAGTAATAGTTACAGTAATAATGGTAGTAGTACTTTTAGAAGCAGTAGTAGTAGGGGCAAAAGTAGTACCTCTTGTACTAATAGTTGTCGAAGCAATCCTAATAGTAGTAATGGTAGTTGTAGTGGTAGTAGTAGTAGTAGGAGTAGTAGAAATAGTAGTAACAATAGTAGTAGTAGTGGCAGAAGTAGTAGTTGTACTAGTAGCAGCGATAGCAGCTGCAGGAGTGGTAGAAGTAGCGGTTGTTGTTGTGGTAGTAGTATCGTTAGTAGTAGTTGCAATAGTGGTGGAAGTAGTAGTAGCATTAACAGATATAATAGTAGCAGCAACAACAACAGTAGTAGTGGTAGTAGTAGTATTAGTAGTAGTGGTAGTAGTAGTATTAGTAGTAGCGATAGCAGTTGTAGTGGCAGTAGTAGTAATAGTAGTAGTTGTTGTAACAGTAGTAGTAGTAGTAATGGTAGTAGTAGTAGCAGTAGCAGTTGTACCAGTGGAAGTGGTAGGAGGAGGAGGAGGAGTAGTAGTAGTACTAGTAGTTGCAGTAGCAGTAGTAGAAGCAGTAGTAAGAGTAGTAGTAGTATTTGTTTTAGTAAAAGTAATAGTAGTAGTTGTTGTAGTGGTAGTAGTAGGTGAAATAGTAGCAGTAGCAGTAGTCGTAGTAGTAGTCATAGTAGTAGTAGTAGTAGCAATAATAGTAGTAGTAGAATTAGTAGTAGTAGTCGCAGAAGCAGTAATTGTAGTAAGAGTTTTTGCAATAGCAGTGGTAAGAGAGGTAGTCGCAGTAGCCGTATTAGCAGTAGTCGAAGTAGTATGAGAAGTAGTAGTGGTGGTGGTAGTAGTAGTAGTAGTAGCAGTAGCCGTAGTAGTAGTCGTAGTAGTATTTGAAGTAGTAGCAGCAGCAATAGCAGTAGTAGCTCTAGTAATTATAGTAGTATTAGTGGCAGCAGTAGTAGTCGCAATTGTAGCATCAGTAGTAGAAGTAAAACTACAGCTATTATTATAACTACTAAAACTACTATTACCACTACTACAACTACTAGTAGCAATAGTGGTAGTTGTAAGAGAAGTACCAGTACTAGCAATCGTCGTAGTAGTTGTCATAGTAATATTAGAACGCATAGTAGCAGCAGCAGCTATAGTAGTAATAGTAGTAATAGTAGTAGTTGTTGTCATAGTTGTAGCCGTAGTAGTAGGAGTAAAACTACTACTACTACAACAACAACAACTACTAAAAGTACTACTACTACCAAAACTACTATTACTACTAGAGCTACTGCTGCTGCTACTATAATTACTTCTATTCCTACTACTAGTAATACTATTGTTATTACTACTACTGCTACAACAACTACTAATGCTATTTCTAATACTACAATTACTGCTACAACTACAATTATTATACCTAAAACTACTACAACTACTTCTACTGCTACAGCTACAACAACAATTATTTCTACTACTACTACTACTACAACAACAACAACAACTGCTACAGCTGCTGCGTCTACTATGGCTGCAACCACGACTACTGCTGCTACTACTCTGCTACTACTGCTACTCCCCTTACTAGTGCTACTCCAACTACTACTACCCCTACTAGTATTACAACTACTACACCTACTACGACTGCTACTACTACTCTTGCTGCTACTAATACTACTACTATTGCTACTACTACTACAACCATTATTACTAGCACAACAACAACAACAACTACTCCTACTACTACCAGTACTCCTACTACTACTAATAATACTACAACTACTTAAACAACAACTACTAATTCTATAACTAGTACAACTGCTACCACTACTACTTCTACTGCTGCTACTTCTACTAATACTACTACCAATACAACTGCTACTTCAACTACTCCATCTACTACTGCTACTCCTACTCTTACTCCTACTCTTACTCTGATTACTACTACACCTACTAGTACTACTACAACAACAACAACTACAACTCTTACTGCTATTACTGCTGCTACTACTAATCTTTCTGCAAATACTGCTACCACTATGCCAACTATTACTACTCCTATTACAACACCTACTCCTACTCCCACTACAACCACTACATCTCCTCCTCCTACAACAACTACTACTACTGGTAATACTGTTGCAACTGCTACTACGACAACTACATCTCGTCTTATTCCTACTACTACTACTACTGCATCTACTACTACTAGTACTAGTACAAACACTGCCACAACTACTTCTACAACAAAAACTACTGCTACTACTGCTGCTGCTGCTGCTACAACAACAACAACAACAACAACAACTACTACTACTACTACTACTACTACATCTACAACTACTACAACTCCTACTTTTACAACAACTTCTACTTCGACTAGTCCGACGACTTATGCTATTACTACCACTACAATTACAACTATTACTTTTACTCCTACTACTACTACTACTACTACATTATTTCCAACTACTACTACTCCAACTCCGCCTTTTACAACAATAACAACAACAACTACTCCAACAACTTCTGCTACTGCTAACACTACAATTACAACTTGTACTTTTAGTACTACTACTACTATAAATACTACTACTTCTATTACTACTCCTATTGCTAATACTACAACTACTGTTACTATTACTACTACTGCTGCTACTTCTCCTCCAACTACTACTACTGCTGCTAATACTACCAGTGATGCTACTTCTACTACTATCGCTACTCCTACTTCTATTCCAACTACTACTATCACTTCTACAACTTCAACTACTCATACTGCTACTAATACGACTACTTCTATTACAACTACAATTACTCATATTACTAGTACTACTACTACTTCAACTACTACTATTACAACTATTGCTATTACTACTACCGCTACTATTACTACTATCGCTACTGCAACTACTTCTTCTTCTACTACTTCTGCTTCTACTACAACCACTACTACTACTATTACTACAACAACAATTGCTACTATTACTACTGCAACTACTACTTCTGCTACTACTTGTACTACTATTACTACAACTAATGCTACCACTACTACTACTACTACAACTACTACTGCTACTGCTTTTACTACTGCGACTACCACAACAACTACTACTAGTACTACTTATACTACTGCTACTACTCCAACTCCTCCTACTCCTACTACAATAACTACTACTACAACAACTACTACCATAATTACAACTAACTCCTAATACTCCTACTTCAATTACTACTATTACAACTATTACTACTACTACTACTATTTCTACTACTACAGCAACAACAACGACAACTATGACTTCTACTCTTGCATCTACTACTACTCCAACTACTACTACTAGTACTACTACTACTGCTACTACTTCTACTTCAGCTACAACAACCAAAACTACAACTACTATTACTACTACTGCTACTATAGCTACTTCTTCTACTACTACTACACTACTACTACCTCTACAACTACTACTACTCTGGATCCTACTACTACAACAACAACAACAACTACTACCGCTACCAATCCTACTACAACTCCGACTACTACCAGTACAATTACAACTACTATTATCACAGCTGCAAAAACTATTGCTACTATTACTACCCCTACTGCTAATAATACTCCCACTACTGTGACAACAACAACTACTACGGCTACTTCTTCTACTACTACTACCACTACTACTGTTATTACTTCTTCTACTACTACTACAACTACTATTGTTGTTGCTACTATTGGCTGTACTACTACGACTACGACCACTACCACTGCTACTACTGCTACTACTACTATTACTACCACTTCTACTACTTCTACTACTACTCTTATTACTACTTCTGCTACTGCTACTACTACAACACTACTACTACTACGAGTACTACTGTTGCTCCTACTGCTACTACACTACTACTACTTCAACTACTACTTCTGCTGCTGCTGCTGCTACTACTAGTACTACTTCGGCTACTTCATCTACTACTACTACTAGTATCAATACTACAAGTATTAGTACAAATACTACTACTACTACTACTATTATTACTACTGCTACTAATGCTGCTGCTGCTATTACTACTACTACTACTACTATTGTTACTACTACTACTACTGCTATTACTACATCTACAACTACTACTACTCCTACTCTAACTATTACAACTTCTACTAATACTACTCCAACGAGTACTCCTACTGCTACCACTACAATTACAACAACAACTACTACAAATACTGCTACTACTAGTACTTCTATTACTACTACTACTATTACTACTCCTCCTACTACAACTACTTTTACTACTCATACTCTATTGTTATACTACTACTTTTTCGACTACAACTACTGCAACTATAGCTACTACTACTACAATTGCTGTTACTACTACTACTACTACTACAAGTACTTCTACTACTACAACTACAACTACTGCTACTAGTGCTGCTACTCCTACTGCTACTACTTCGCCTACTACTATTACAACATCTTGGAGAACCTCTATTACTTCAACTACTAATATTACTACTAATACTACTACTTTTATTACTACAACTACTACTACTAGTGCTACTAGTACCCCAACTACTACTACTACAACTTCTACTACTACTACTACTATAACTATTACTACTACATCTACTGCTACTACTACAATGGCTACTATTACCACTACTGCTACTACTTCTGCTACTATTTCAGCTACTACTACTACTACTACTACTACTACTACTACAACAACAACAAATACTAGTAATAGTACAACGTATACTACGGCTACTCCTACTCCATCTCCTACTCATACTCCTACTACTACAACAACTTCTACTACTACTTCTGCTACTATTGCTACTAACTCCTAATACTACTACTTCTTCTACTAGTACTAAAATTATTACTATTACTACTTCAACTACCACAACAACAACAACTACTACTTCTACAGCTACTACAACTCCTAATACTATTACAGTAGTGCTATTACTGTTACCACTTCTGCCACAACTTCTACAAACAATACACTTACTAGTAGTAGTATTAGCCCAACTACTACAACTACTACCACTATCGCTACGACTACAACTGCGACTATTACCACAACTACTATTATTACTTCTATTACTACTACTCCTACTGCAACTCCTGCTCCAACTGCTTCTACTACTCCTCCTACTACTACTACTATTACTAATCCTTGTACTCAACCTACTACTACTACCACTACCACCACCACTATTACAACTACTATGACAATTACTACAACTACTACAACCTTGAACACTCCTCCTACTACTACTACTGCTGCTGCTGCTGCTGCTATTACTACTACTACTACTGTTGCTACTACTACAACTACTACTCTTACTACTACTACTCCTATTATTACTACTACTACTACTACTACTATTACTACTTCTACTACTACAAATATAGCTAGTCTACAACAACAACTACTAGTACTATTACTACTGCTACTACTACTACTATTGCTGCTACTACTATTGTTGTTTTTGCAGCTGCTACTACTGCTGCTGTTACTACTACTACTACCACCATCATTACTACCAATACTACTACATATACAAATACTACTACTCCTACTACAACTACTACACTTTGTCCTACTACAGCTGCTACTACTACTACTACTATTGCTACTGCGATAGCAAGTACTACTTCTGCTATTACTAATACTGCAACTACTACTGCTTCTATAATGAATACTGCAGCTACTCTTGCTGCTACTACTGCTACAGCTGCGAATGCTACTGCTACTACATCTTCTACAACTACTACTACTAGTACTGTTACTACAACAACAACAACTACTACTACTAGTGCTAATACCACTACTAATAATACTACAAATGCACTACTATAGCTAGGCTACTCGTACTTCTGATACTATTACTATTATTGCTACTGCTACCACTACTACTACTATACTACTAGTCCTATTACTTCACATACGATAACTACTACTACGACCACTCGTACTATTACAACAATAACTACTATTACTATTGCTACTGCTACTACTATTGCTACTCCTACTATTGGTACTGTTGTTGTTGATGCTACAACAACTGCTACTACTGCAACTACTATTATTATTGCTTCCATTTCTAGAACTACTACAACAACTACTACTATAACTATCGCTACAACTGCAACTACTGCTACTACTGCTGCTACTTCTTCTAACACTACTAATGCTACTTCCACTACTACGACAATACTACTACTGCTGCCACCTCTAATGTTTCTACTACTACCACTACAACAACTACTACTACTACTATTGCTACTACCAATTCTACTACTCCTACTACTGCTACTCATACAACTACTACTACTACGACTTCTCTTACTATTGCAGCTACTATAATTCCTACGGCTACTCAAACTATGACTGCTACTGCTACTGCTCCTACTACTCCCACTGCTACTCCTAATACTACTACTACTGCTACTACTTCCAAAACTACAACTACTACTGCTATTACCACTACTGCTACAACTACTTCTACTACTGCTACTGCTACTGCTACTGCTACTACTCCTATGACAACTACTAGGAATAGTTCGACAGCTACTTGCACTACTGCCACTACTGCTACAACTACAACTACTCCTTGTACTATTTCTACAACTACTACAACTACCCCTGCTACTCCTCCTACTTCTACTACTACTATTACTACCCCTACTACTCGTCCAACTACTCCTCCTGCTACTACGACAACTACCACTACTAATACAGCTGCTAGTCCTTCAGCCACAGCAACTGCTACTACGACAATTATTTCCACTATTGCTACTACTACTACTACTATTACTAGTACTACTACTACTTGTACAACTATTGCTACTTCTGCTATTACTGCGGCTACAACTACTATTATTACTGCTGTAACTACTATTGCTACTACTACTGCTACTACTGCTACAACAACTACTGTTGTTGTTGTTGCTGCTACTACTACAAATTCTACAACTACTACTATACTACTACTGCTACTACTACTATTACAAGTACCGCTACTACTGCTATTATTGTTTCCATTCCTACTACTAGTCATACTATTGTAGCTGCTACTAGTCCTAACACTCCTCTTACTACTACTACAAATACTACTAGTTCTGCTACAACTATTACTTGAACTACTACCACTGCTGCTTCGACGCCTACTGCCAAACCTGCAACTACGACTACTACAACTGCTACAACATCTACCACTATGTCTGCTATTACTACTACTACTACTACTACTATCACTCCTACTACTGCTACTAATACTGCTACTCCTACTACTACAACAACTCATAACACAACAATGACTGATGCTACTACTACCATTGCTACTACAACAATAACAGCAATAACAACAACAACTACTACTACTACAACTACTGCAACTATTACAACACCAACTGCTACGACAATTGCTACAGCTACTACTACTGCAACTTCTACCATAGCTACTACTACTACTATAGCTACTACTATTACTGCTACAACTACAGCTAATACTACAACTACTGCTACTACTGCTACTACTAACGCTTCTACTACTATTGCTACTACTACGACTACTACTATCGCTTCTACAGCTATGGCTACTACTACTAATGCTGCTACAACTGCTGCTACTGCTAATACTGCTACTACACTACCGCCACCACTACTACTACTACCACTACTACTGCTACTACTATTACTGCTACTGGTATACTACTACTAGAACTACCACTACTACACTTACTATTGCTACTATTATTACTACTACGACTACACTACCACTGTTACAACTACATTTACTATTGCTCCTACTACTGCTACTTTTACTACTGCCACTACTACTACTAACACTACTACTCCTACTACTATAACAACTACTACTATTATTGCCACTACTGCTACAACTCCTACTACTCTTACTACACCGCTACCACCACCACTACTACCACTGCCACTACTATTGCTACTACTACTACTACTTAAACTACTACTGCTAGAACTACTATTACTACAACCACTACTGCTGCTATTACAACTACTACTACCGCTACCACCACTACTATTACTACTGCTACAACTGCTGCTACTGCCCCTACTACTGCTCCTACTATCACTACTGCTACTACTCCCACTACTACGACACCTACTACAGGTCCTCCTACTACTACTGCTGCTACGACTACTCCTTCTACATCTATAACTACTACTGCTACTACTGCAGCAGTTGCGGCGACTCCAACAGCTACTCCTCCTCCTACTAATCTACCAGTACTGCTATAACAACTATTGCTGCTATTACTATGACTAATGCTACTAATACAACTACTGGTAGTGGTACTACTACTACTACTACTACGACTACTATGGCTACTACTAATACTACTCCTACTAATTCTACTACTGCCACTACAACTACTACTCCTGCTACTAAATCTACTACTACTCCTCCTCCTGCAACTAATGGTACTACTACAGCTACTCCTACTATACCTCTGACTACAACTCCTACTACTACTACTCCCCCACCTTCTACGACAACTACTACAACCACTGCTATGGCTGTGACTACTACTACTGCTACTACTACAACTGTTGTGACTACTACTATTGCTACTGCTGCTATAGCTACTGCTATTAATAGTGCAACTGCTAATACTACCGCTGCTACTATTACTGCTACTACTTCAACTACTGCTACAACTACTACTACTACTGCGACGACTACTACTACTACTACTACTCTTAGTATTAAACTTCTACTGCTACTACAACTGCTGCTACTACTGCTCCTCCTAGTACTACTCCTACTACTATAACTACCACTGCTACTACTACTACTCCTACTTCTGCTCCAACTACTACTGCAACTACTACTACTCATACTACTGTGATTACTACCACTACTCCAACTGCAGAAACTACTCCTACATCTACTCGTACAACCACTGCTACTACCACTACTCCTAGAGCAACTACTACTACCACAACCACTACTACTACAACCACCACTACTATTATAACTACAGCTGCCACTACTGCTGTTGCTGCTTCTACTACTCCTACAACACCATCTCCTACTACTACTGCTGCGGCTGCTACTACTACTACAGCTACTACAACTACTACTCCTACTACAACATCTACTACCACTACTACTACTACTACTACTACTACTGCTATTCCTACTAATACCCACTACAACTATTGCTACTGCTCCTATACTACTGCTACTACTGCTGTTACTCATACTATTGCTACTACTCCTACTACCACTACTCCTACTACTGCTGCTACTGCTGCTACTACTACTACTACTACTCATACTTTATTGTAGTTGCGATTGCTCCTACTACTGCTATCACTAGTACTCTTACTACTACTACTACTGCTACTCCTACTCCTATCTGTACTACTACTAGTACGGCAACTACTACAACTACTATTACTGCTGCTGCTAGTTCTCCGACTATTTTTGCTCTGGCAACTACTACAACAACAACTACTGCTGCTACTATTACTTACCACAACTACTACTGCAACTTCTGTAACTACTACTACTCCTACTGCTGCTGCTGTTGCTACTACGACTGCTCCTACTACTACTAATACAACAATAACAATTACTACTTCTACAACTACTTACTACTATTCCTACTACTACTACTTCAACAACAACTACTATTGCTACTACTGCTACTACTACTGCAACTGCTATTGCTTCTACTACTGCTACGGCTGTTGCTACAACTACTACTACAACTACAACTACTACTATTATTGTTACTACTATTACTACTACTACTACTACCACTATTACTAGTACTATTATTGCTATTACTACTAATACTACTACTATTACTACTAATGCTAGT
>RXID01001299.1:0-23043 GCA_005019695.1 Trichopus zeylanicus subsp. travancoricus | reverse complement strand
ATTACCACTACTACTCCTACTCCTACTACTACAATAACAACTACTACAACTACTATTACTACTACTGCTACTCAATATCTTCTACTTCTAGTACTACTATAACTTCCAGTGCTACTACTATTGTAGCTGCTGCGGCTACAACTACTGCTACCACTACTTCTACTACTACAACTCCTACTACTACTATTACTGCTACATCTACTACAACAACAACTACTACTAGTAGTAGTACTCCTACTACTATTAATAATACTACGACTACTACTACTACTACTACTACCACCACCACCACCACCACCACGACTACTTCAACAACTTCTAGTACTACTACTACTACTACTTCTGCTACTGCTATTACTACTATCATACTACTACTACGCTACTACTGCTACTGCTACTACTAATACACTACTACTACTACTAATACTACTACTACTACTACTACTACTACTACTACTATTGCTAGTACTACAACTACTACTACCACTTTGGCTACTACATCTACTACTACTAGCACTAATACAACTAGTACTAGTACAAACACTACTACTACTACTTCTACAACAAGAACAACTACTGCCACTACTACAACTACTACTACGACTACTACTACATCTACAACAATTACAATTCCAACGCCAACTTTTACAACAACAACTACTACTACTACTCCTACGACTTTTGCTACTGCTACCACTACAAATACAACTACTACTTTTACTAGTACTACTACTACAAATACTACTACTATTATTACTACTCCTACCGCTAATACTACTCCGACAACTATTACTATTACAACGACTACTGCTACTTCCCTTATAAGTACTACTGCTACCACTAATACTACAACTACGACTACAACTTCTACTACTCCAACTCCTAGTTTTACAACAACAACTACTACTACTCCTCCTACGACTTTTGCTACTGCAACCACTACAATTACAACTACAACTTTTACTACTACTGTTGCTAGTACTACAAATACTACCGCTATTATTACTACTCGTAATAATAATACTACTACTACTTGTGCTATTACTACTACTACTGCTACTTCTCCTACTACTACTGCTGCTACTGCTAACATTACAACTACTACGAATACCATTACAACAACTACTACTATTACTACAACTACTACTAGTGCTACTACTCCTACTGCTACTGCTACTACTACTACTATTGCAACTACTACTACAACATCTGCTACTTCAACTACTAATACTACTACTTCAATTACAACTACAACTACTACTATTACTTGTACTACTACTACTACAACAACAACTACTACAACTGCTACAACTACTACTACTGCTACTATTACTACTACGACTACTGCTACTACTTCTACTACTACTCTACTGCTGCTACTACTAATACTACTTCTGCTCTACTACTACTATTGCTACTATTATTAATACTACTACTACTACTTCTGCTCTACTTCTGCTACTACAACTACAACTAATACTACAACCACTACTACGACTATAACTACCACTGCGACTGCTGCTACTGCTACTACTAGTACTACTTATACTACTGCTACTCCAACTCCAACTCCTACTCCTACTCAAACAAATACAACTACTACCACAACTATTACTACTACAATTACTACTAACTCCTAATACTCCTACTTCTACTACTGTTATAACAACTATTACTACTACTGCTGCTATTTCTACTACAACAACAACAATAATAACTAGTACTACTACTTCTACTCATGCAGCTACTACCACTCCAACTACTATTACTAGTACTACCACTACTACTACCACATCTACTACAACAACTACTACATAGACTACGACTACTACTGCTGCTACATTTTCAACTACTACTATTCCGACCCCTTCTACTACAACCACAACAGCAACTACTACTAATCCTACTACAACTCCTACTACTGCCAGTCCAATTACAACTACTACTATTACTACTATTACTACTCCTACTACTAATACTACTCCTGCTACAACTGCTACTTCTACAACTACCACTACTACTACTACCACCACCACCACTGTTGTTGCTGCTGTCGATACTACTACTACTACTACTTCTACTGCTACTATTACTGCTACTTCTACCACCACCACCACCACCACTACTACTACTACTACTACTACTAGTACCACTACTACTAGTACTACTACTACTGCTACTACTGCTCCTACTACTTCTACTGCTACTACTATTACTACTTCTGCTATTGCTACTACTACTACACTTCTACTACTACTATTACTGCTATTGCTACTGCTACTACACTACTACACTGCTACTACTACTTCTACTACTACTTCTCTGCTACTACTACTACTAGTAGTACTACTTTGGCTACTACATCTACTACTACTACTACTAATACAAATAATACTAGTACTTATAAAAACTGCTACTACTGCTGCTGCTGCTGCTGCTACTACTACTACTACTACTATATCTACACCTACTACTACTCCAATGCCTCCTATTACAACTTATACTAGTACAACTACTCCTACGAGTACTCCAACTGCTACCACTACAATTAGAACTGCTACAACTACAAATACTACTACTACTGCTACTACTATTACCACTCCTACTACTACTCTGACTACAACTACTAATCCAACTACTATAACAACAACTACAATTATTGCTACTTCTTCTTGTTCTACTACTGCTACTACTACTAATGCCATAATTGCTACAGCTACAACTACTACTACTCAAACTAAAACTACAACCACTACAACAACTCCTACTACTACCGCTACTACTACTACTACTACTACTACTACTATTACTACTACTACTAGTGCTGCTACTCCTACTGCTATTACTACTACTACTACTACTACTACTCCTCCTCCTACTACTACTTCTACTACTACTACAATTACTATTACTACTATTACAACAACAACAACAAGGACTGCTACTAATACTACTGCTACTACTACTACTACTTCTCCTCCTACAACTACTTCTACTACTCCAACAACTGCTCCTGGTACTACTATGTCTACTACTACTACTTGGACTACTATTATTGCAACTACTAATACTACTACTACTACTACTACTGCAACAACTTCTACCACTACAACTACTCCTACGACTACTTCAACCACTACTACTGCTTTAACGACTACTTCTACTACTACTATCACTGCTACTACTGTGGTAAGTAATGCTACTGCTACTACTAGTACCACCACTACTACTACTATGGTGACTACTAGTACTACTGCTGCTGCTGTTACTACTATTACTGCTACTGCAATTACTACAACCACTAGTACTGCCACTCCAAATACTATAATTACTACAACTACTACTACTGCCACTACTACTACTATAATTGCTGCAACTACTACTGCCACTACTACTATTGCTACTACTAATACTATTTCTACTACAACTACAACTGCTATTGCTACTACCACTACTGTTGCTACTACTGCTACTACATCTACTACAACGACTACAAGTACTATAGCTATTACCACTACTACTGCTACTATTGCTGCAACTGCTACTGCTGCTACTACTACTGCTACTACTATTACTACTACTATTACTAGTACTGCTACTACTACTTCTAAAGCTACTATAGCTTCTACTATAGCTACTACTAGTGCTACAGCTACTACTTCTGCTACCACTACTACTGCTACTACTACTACTACAATAACCACTACTACTACTTGTGCTACTACTGCTACTACTACTACTACAAGTACTACGGCTATAACTACTACTACTACTACTACTGTTGATGCTACTACTGCTACAACTACCACCTCTATTTCAAGTAATACTACTATAATCATTAATGTTGCTGCTTTTGCTGCTTTGCAACTACTACTACTACAATAGCTGCGGCTACTACTACTGACCTTACTGCTACTTGTTCTACTACTTCTTCTGTTGCAGCTGCTGCCACTACTACTACTACTACTGCAACTGCTACTACTACTACTATTGCAAGTATTACTACTATTTCTACTATTATTACTACTGCTACTACTGTTGCTACTGCTCCTACTACTTCTACTATTGCTGCTGCTCCTACTACTACTACTACAACTACTGCAACTACTATTACTACTACTACAATTACTGCTACTGATTTTGCTAATGTAGCTAGAACAACTACTATTGCTACAACTTCTTGTATTGCTACTACTGTTACTACAACAAATAGAACCAATGCTACTACCACTAGTGCTACTACTACAAGTACTGCTACTGCAGCTGCTACTACACTACTATTACTACTTCTACTGCTGCTACTATTATTTCTACTACTATTACTCTTTCGGCTACTACATCTGCTACTACTACTTGTACTGATACTACTATTACAAGTACCAACACTACTACTGCTAGTGCTACAACAGCAACAACTACTGCCACTACTACTTCTCCTTCTACTACTTCTACAACAACTACTACTACGACTACTACAGCATCTACAACAACTACAACTCCAACTTTTACAACAACAACTACTACTACTACACCTATGACTTCTGCTACTGCTACCACTACAAATACAACTACTAATTTTACTACTACTACTACTACAAATACTACTACTACTGCTACTATTGCTAATACTACAACTACTATTAATACCACTACAACAACTACTACTAGCACCACAACAACTTCTACTGCTATTGCTACTACAACTACTACAACTACAACTACTACGAGTGCTGCTACTCCTACTACTACTACTATTGCAACTACTGCTACAACATTGCTACTTCAACTACTAATATGACTACTAATACTACTACTTCTCTTACTACTACAACTACTACTATTACTAGTACTACTACTACTACAACCACTACTACTACAACTACTGCTACTACTACTACTGCTACTATTACTACTACTACTGCTACTACTTCTACTACTACTACTAATACTACTTCTGCTACTACTATTACTTTTGCTACTATTGTAATGACTATTATTGCTACTTCTGCTACTACTAGTACAACTAATACTACCACCACTACAACAACTATAACTACTACTATTGCTCCTTCTACTATTGCGACTACAGCTACTACTAGTCTTCTACTTATACAACTACTACTCCTAGTCCAACTCCAACTCCTACTCAATCTAATACAACAACAACTACTACTACTACTATAATTACTACTAACTCCTAATACTCCTACTTCTACTACTGCTACAATAACTATTACTACATCTACTGCTATTTCTAGTACTACAACAATAACATCAACTAGTACTACGACAGCTACTCTTGCAGCTATTACTACTCCAACTACTATTACTATTCCTACCACTACTGCCACCACATCTACTACAACTACTACTACAAATATGACTACTACTATTACTACTACTACGAACACTGCCACTTCTTCTTCTACTACAACTACTACTACTGCTACATCAACAAGTACTACTACTCCGATGTCTTCTACTACAATTACTACTACTATGCTGCTACTCCTACTGCTACTACTACTGCTGTTGCTACTGCTACTACTACTACTACCGCTGCTACTGCTACTACAACAACAACTACTACTACTACTCCTCCTCTTAGTTCTACTACTACTACTATTACAGCAACAACTACTACTATTACAACAAATACTACTACTATTACTACTACTTCTCCTACAAGTACTACTTCTGCTACTACAACTACTGCTCCAGGCACTACTATGTTTACTAAAGCTACAGCGACTACTATTATTGCGACTATTGATATTATTGCTACTACTACTATTAGTGCCACTTGTACTACTACTTCAACTACTACTATTCCTTCAACGACAACTTTTGCTACTACGACCACTACTACTACTGCTACTACTACTACTACTGCAACAACAACTACTAATACTGTGGCTATAAATATTACTGCTAGAACTAGTGCCACCACTACTACTACTGTGGTGACTACTGCTCCTACTACTACTATTACTATTACTACATCTACAATTACTGCCACTACTACTAATATAATTACTACAACAACTACTACTACCACTACTACTAATATAATTACTACAACTACTACTACTACCACTACTACTACTATAATTACTACAACAACTACTACTACCACTACTACTACTATGATTACTACAACTACTACTACTACCAATACTACTACTACAACAACCACTACTACTAATTCTACTTCTACTACCACAACTACTACTATTGCTGCTACTACTGCTACTGCATCTACTACAACCACTACAACTACTATAACTACTACCACTACTACTGCTACTACTGCTACTACAACTACTATTACTACTACTAATACTAGTACTACTTCTACTGCTTCTAAAGCTACTATAGCTACTACTTCTGCTACCACTACTATTGCTACTACTACTATTACAACTTCTACTACAACTACCGATACTATTGCTACTACCTCTACTACTTCTACTACTGCAGCTGTTGCTACTACTACTACTGCTACTGCTACTGCTACGATTACTACTATTACTATTCTTACTACTATTACTATTACTACTACTATTATTGCTGCTGCTACTTCTTCTACTACTTCCACTATTGCTGCTTCTACTACTCCTACTATGACAACTAATACTAGTACTACTACTGCTACTAATTCTCTGTGTACTACTACTACGGTTACTACTACAACTAGAACTAATACTCTACTGCTAGTACTACTACTACTATTACTGCTGCTGTTGCTACCATTGCTACTACTACTACTTCTAATGCTACAACTACTACAACTACTGCTACTGCTACTACTACTTATGCTACTACTACAACTACTACTTCTACAAATACAACTACAAATGCTGCTGCTACTACTACCACAACTACTACTACCACTACTACTATTACTACTACTACTACTACCACTACTACTACTACTACTACTACTACTACTACTAATACTACTACTACTACTACTATAACTACTACTACTATTACTACTCCTACTGCTAATACTACTCCGACTACAATTACTATTACAACTACTACTGCTACTTCTCCTACAACTGCTACTACTACTGCTAATACTACAACTACTACTACCACCACCACTACTACCACTACATCTATGACATTTACTACTCCAACTCATACTTTTACAATAATAACTACTACTACTCCTATAACTTCTGCCGCCACTATCATTATAATTACAACTACTACTTTTACTACTACTACTACTACTACTACAAATACTACAACAACTACTACTACTCCTACTATAATTACTATTACCACTACTACTGCTACTTCTCCTACTGCTACTACTACTATTGCTAATACTACAACTACTACTAATCCACTGCAACAACAACAACTAATACTACTGTTATTACAACTAGTACTAGTGCTTCTACTCCTACTGCTACTACTTCATCTACTAATACTACTAATAGTACTACTACTTCTATTACAACTACAACTACTACTATTACTAGTAGTAGTAGTACTACAACATCTACAACCAGAACTACCACTGCTGCTGCTGCTGCCGCTACAATTGCTACTACTACTATTGCTACTACTTATACTACTACTACTACTGGTACTAATACTACTATTGCTACTATTACTACTACTACTACTACTACTACTACTACTACTTCTGCTACTACTTCTGCTACTACTACTACAACTAATTTTGCCACTACAACTACTACTATAACAACTACTGCTACTCCTTCTACTACTGCAACTACTACTACTACTACTAGTACTACTTATACTATTGCTACCCCTCCTCCAACTCCAACTCCTACTCAAACTAACACAACAATAGATACTACTTCTACTACTATAATTACTACTAACTCCTAATACTCTTACTTCTACTACTGCTACAACAACTATTACTACTACTACTAATATTTCTACTACTACTACAACAACAGCGACTACTACCACTACTTCTACTCTTGCAGCTACAACTACTCCAACTACTATTATTAGTACTACTACTGCCACCACTTCTACTACAACTACTACTACCAATATAACTACTACTAGCACTGCTACTTTTTCTGCTACTACTAGTACTAGTACTACATCCACAACTACTGCTACTCCGACCCCTAATATGACAGCTATAGTTACTACTACTAATCCTACTTCAACTCGTACTACTGCCAATCAAATTACAACTACTACTATTACTTCTATTACTACTCCTACTGCTAATACTACTCCTACTACTACTGTAACTTCTACAACTACCACTTTTATTACTGTTATTACTACTACTACAATTACAACCACCACTATTGTTGCGGCCGCTGGTACTACTACTACAACTAGGACTACTACTACTACTACTACTACTACTACTACTACTACTTCTACAGCTACTATTACTACTACTTCTACTATTACTGCTACTACTACTACTACTGCTGCTGCTGCTGCTACTACAACTACTACTACTGCTACTACTGCTACAAGTACTAGTACGACTACTACTACTACTGCTGCTGCTGCTACTTTTATGACTACAACTGCTTCTACTACTTCTACTACTACTACTATTGCAACTTCTACTACTATTGCTACTACTACATTACTACTATTTCTACTACTTCTGCTACTGCTACTACTACTACACTACTATGACTACTTCTGCAACTACTGCTGCTGCTACTACTGCTACAAGTACTACTTCGGCTACTACATCTACTACAACTAGTAGTATAAAAAATATTAGTGTTGGAACAAATAATACTAGCACTGCTGCTACAACAACAACAACAACTACTACTACTAGTACTAGTACTACTACAACTATTAATACTACTACTACTACTACATCTACAACTACTACTCTAACACCTACTACTACAACTTCTACTAGTACTACTACTCCTACGAGTACTCCAACAGCGACCACTATAATTGCAATTGCTACTACTATAAATACTACTACTACTACTACTACAACTACTATTACTACTCCTCTACAACTCCTACCACTACTACTACTCCTACTACTATAACTACTACTATGATTATTACTACTTCTTCTTCTTCTACTACTACTACTACTAATGCCACAACTACTGCAGCTACAACTACTACTACTCAAACTAAAACTACAACCACTACAACAATAACAACAACTACTACTACTAGTGTTGCTACTCCTACTACTACTACTGCTGCTGCTGCTACTACTACTACTACTACAACAGCTACAATAATTACTACAACAATGACAACTACTACAACTACTCCTACTTCTACTACTGCTACAGTTACTATTACAACTATTACTACTACTACTACTACTATTACTACTACTACTACTACTACTTCTACCACTACAACTACTGCTTCTTGTACTACTATATCTACTAATTCTATGGCGGCTACTATTATTGCGATTACTGATACTACTGCTACTACTACTACTATAGCTACTTCTACTACTATTGCTTCAACGACTTCTTCTGCTACTACTACCAAAGCTAGTACTAATGCTACTATAACTACTACTACAATAACTACTACAACTGTGGCTACCAACGCTACTGCTACTACTACTACCACCACTACCACTACTATGGCTACTACTACTAATAATGCTATTATTGTTACTACAATTACTACTACTGCAATTACTACAACTACTACAACCTCTACCACTACTACTATTACTACTACTAGTACAACAAATACTATGTCTACTACTACAACTACTACTATTGCTACTACCACTACGATTTCTACTATTGCTACTGCTTCTACTACAACTACTACTTTCGCAGTTGTTGCTACAACAGCTGCTACTACTACTGCTGCTGTGGTTGTTTCTTGTACTACTACTAGTACTACTATTACTACTATCACTACTAATACTAGTACTACTACTTCTATTGTTGGTACAGCCTCCATAATATCAACTATTAGCACTACTGTGGCTACTTCTACTACAACTACTACTGCTAGTACTGCTACTACAACAAGAACTAATACTACTTGTGCTACAACTGCAACTATTGCTACTATAACTACTATGGCTATAACCACTACTACTACTGTTGTTGTTGCTACTACTACTACTACTACTATTGCTATAACTACTACTTCTTCTACTACTACTACTACTGCAACTGCTACTACTACTGCTGCTACTACTGCTTCAACTACTTCAACTATTGCTGCTGCTACTACTACTACTATTATAATAACTACTAATACTATTACACCTACTACAATTACTCCTGCTGGTTTTGCTGCTGCATCTACAACAACTACTACTCCTACTATTTCTCCTACTACTAGTACTGTTACTAGTACAACTACAACTAATACTACTACTACTAGTACTGTTGTTGCAGCTACTATTGCTGCTGCTGCTACTTCTGACGCTATAACGACTACAACAACTACAACAACAACTACTACTACAACTTCTGCTACTACTACTGTTGCTACTACTGCTACTATTGCTACTACTATTTTGGCTATTATTACTACTACAACTACAACTTCTGCTACTACTACTGCTACAACAACAATAACAACAACAACTACTACTACTACTACTACCACCACCACCACCACCACCACCACTACTACTACAACAACAACAACTACTAGAACTATTACTATTGCTACTACTACCTCTATGACTACTTTAGCTACTAATGATACTAATAATACTTCTACTTTTGCTATTTTTACTACTACTCCTAGCACTACTTCTACTACTACAACTGCTACTACTACTCCTAGTCCTTCTACTAGTATAACTACTACTACTACTAATACTACTACCACCACCACTACTACTATGACTACTACTACTATTACCACTACTACTATAATTGCTACTGATGCTACTAATGAAACTGCCAATACTGATGCTTCTACTACTACTAATACTACTACTACTACTACTACAACTACTACTATAAGTACAACTAATGCTTCATTGACTACTATTACTACAACTATTTTAGTGGCAGCTGTAGCAGCAATAGTAGTACTAGTTGTAGTAGTTGTATAACTTGTAGTTGTAGTAGTAGTAGTAGTAGAATTTGTAGTAGGAATAGTAGCAGTAGTACCAGTAATATTAGTACTGTAGTAGTAGCAGCAGTAGTAGTAGTACTAGTAGGAGTTCGAGTAGGAGTAGTAGGAGTACTAGTAGTAGTAATAGAAGGAGTAGCAATAGTAGTACTTCTAGTAGTAGTAGTAGTAGTAGTAGTAGGAGTAGTAGTAGGAGTAGGAGTAGTAGTCGCTGTAGTTATAGCAGTAGTAGTAGTGTAGTAGCAGTAGTAGTATTAGTATTAGTAGTATTAGTAGTAGTAGTAGTAGTCATAGTAGTAGTAGTAGTAGTAGTAGTAGTAGTAGTGATAATAATAGCAGTAGTAGTAGT
The DNA here is from genome assembly GCA_005019695.1 of Trichopus zeylanicus subsp. travancoricus. NCBI lineage: Eukaryota > Viridiplantae > Streptophyta > Magnoliopsida > Dioscoreales > Dioscoreaceae > Trichopus > Trichopus zeylanicus. The sequence continues at coordinate 11,615 of RXID01001299.1, read as the reverse complement.
CGTAGTATTAGTTGTTGTTGTTGTAGTAGTAGTAGTAGCAATAATAGCAGTAATAGTAGTAATATGGAAGTAGTAGCAGTAGTAGCAGTAGTTGTTGTAGAAGTTGCAGTAGTAGCAATAGTAGTAGGAATCAGAGTAGTAGTGGTGGTACTAGTAGGATTCGTAGTAGTAGTAGGAGGAGAAGGAGTAGTAGTAGTTGTTATTGTAGTAGTAGCAGTAGCAATAGCAATAGTAGTAGTAGGTGTTGTCATTGTAGTAGTAGTATTAGTAGCAGCATCAGCAGTAGTAGCAGTAGCAGTAGTAGAAAGTGTAGTAGTTATAGTAGTAGTAGTACTAGTAGTAGTAGAGTAGCGGTTGTAATAGGTGTTGTAGTTATAGTAATAGTTGTAGTTGGAGTAGTCGTAATGTTGGTTTTAGTAGTAGTAGGGGGAGTTGTAGTAGCAGCAGCCGTAGTAGTAGCTATAGTAATAGCAGTAGAAGTCATAGCGACAGTAGTAGTCATCATAGCGATAATAGTAGTTGTAGTTGTAATAGCTATAGTAGTAGCAGTAGTAGTAGTAGTAGGTGTGTTAGGACAAGTAGTAGTAGTAGTACAAGTAGTAGTAGTAGTATGAATAGTATTAGTAGCAATAGTTGTAGTAGGAGTATGGCGCTACTGGTAGTAGAAGTAGCCACAACAGCAGCTACTACAACAGCAGAAGTAATAGTAGTAGTTATTGTTATTGTAGTGGTAGAAGCAGTAGTTGCAGTAGTAGGAGTCTTAGTGTGGTAGTAGTACTAGCACCAAAACTAGTAGTAGTAGAAGTAGTAGTAGAAGTAGTAGTAGTAGTAGTAGTAGTAGTAGTAGTAGTAGTAGTAGTAGTAGTAGTAGTAGTAGTAGTAATAGTAGTAGTAGTAGTAGTAGTAGTAGTAGCAGTTTTGGTGGTAGCAGTAGTAGTAGTTGTAGTGGTAGTAGTAGTAGTAGTTGTTGTAGTTGTTGTAGTAGTAGTAGTAGTAGTAGTAGTAGTAGTAGGAGTAGGAGGAGGAGGAGGATGAGGAGGAGGAGGAGGAGGAGTAGTTGTAGTAGTAGTAGGGCAGTAGCAATCCTAGTGACAGTAGTAGTAAAAGTAGTAGTAGTTGTTGTAATAATTGTAGTAGTAGTAGTAGCGGTAGTAGTAGTAGTAGTAGTAAGAGTCATAGTAGCAGCAGTAGTCAGCGTAGTAGTTGTAGTTGAAGTAGTAATAGTAGTAGGAGTAGCAACCACAGCAGTAATAGTATTAGTAGAAGTAGTAGCAGTAGCAATAGTATTAGCAGCAGTAGTAGTACAAGTGGCAGTAGTACTAGTGGTAGTAATAGTAGTAGTAGCAGTAGCAGTAGCAATAGTAGTGGTAGTAGTAGTAGGAGTTGTCATAGCAGTACTAGTAGTACTAGTAGCTGTAGTAGTAGAAGTGGTAGTCGTAGTAGTAGTAGTCATAGTAGTTGTAGCAGCAGCAGTAGTAGTGACAGTAGTAGCAATAGTAGTGGTAGTAGTAGTAGTTATTGTTCTTGTTGTTGTTCTTGTTGTTGTCATTATGGTAGTTGTATTTATTGTAGTAGCAATAGTAGTAATAGTAGCAGTGGTAGTAGTGGTTTTAGTAGTAGTAATAGCAGCAGCTATTGTAGTAGTAGTAATAGTCGTAGTAGTTATGGCTGTTGCAAAAGTAGTTATAGTAGTAGTAGTTGTTTGCTGTGGTAGTGCTAGTTGTTGCAATAGATGCGGTAGTAGTAGTATTTGATGTAATTGTAGTAGTAGCAGCAGCAGTAGCAGCAGCAATAGTGTTAGCAATAGTGGTTGTCATTTTATTAGTAGTAGTAGTAGTAGAAGCAGTACTGGCAGCAGTCGCGGTTGTAGTCGTAGTAGTATTAGTTATAGCAATTGTAGTAGTAGTAGCATTAGTAGTAGCTGTGGTAGTAGCAGCAGCAATAGTAATAGTAACAGCAGCAGTTGTAGTAGTAATAGTAGTCATAGTTTGGGACGTTGGGTAGTTGAACCACAATAGTAGTAGTAGCAGTAGTACTAGAGGAGTAGCAGTAGCAATAGTCATAGTGGTAGTAGTATCAATAGTAGTAATAGTAGTAGTAGCAATAGTAGGAGAAGCAATAGTAGTATCAGTTGCAACAATAGTTGTAGTATTAATTGTAGTCGTAGCAGTTGTAGTGGCAATATTTGTTAGCAGCAGTGGCAATAATACAAGTATTAGTAGTACCACTAGCAGTAGTAGCTTTAGTACGAGTAGTAGAAGTAGTAGTACTAGTTGTAGCAGTAGGAGAACTTGTTGAAGTTGCAGTAGTAGTAGTAGCAGAATATGCTGTTGAAGTAGTGGTAGTAGTCGTAGTAGTAATAGTAGTAGTGGTAGTAGCTGTAGCAGTAGCAACAGTAGTAGTAGTAATAGTAGAAGTACTAGTAATAGTACTAGTAGTTGTAGTCGTAGTAGTAGAAGCAAAAGTAGAAGTCATAATTGTAGCAGTAGTTTCCGTAGCGACAACAATAGTAGTACTAGTAGTAGTTGTAACTGCAGCAGCAACAACAATGGTTGTAGTAGCAATAGCAGCAATAGAAGCAGTAGTTGTGGTACTAGTGGTAGTAGTTGTAGAGTAGCAGTTGTAGTAGTAGTAGAAGTAGTAGTGGGAGTAGTAGTAGTAAGAGTAGTAGTAGTAAGAGTAGTAGTTGTTGTAGTTGTTATTGTAGTAGTAGTAGTAGTTATTGTACTAGTTGTAGTAGAAGTGGTTGTAATCGTAGTAGTATTACTAGTAGTACTAGTAGTACTAGTAGGAGTAACAGTCGTAGTAGTAATAATAGTAGTAGCAATACTAGGAGGAAGAGGAGGAGGAGGAATATTAGGATTACTAGTAGTAGTAGTAGCACTAGCAGTAGTGATAGTAGTAGCAATTGTAGTAGTAGTAGTAGAAGCTCGAGTCGAAATAGTAGTATAAGAAGTAGTAGCAGTAGTTGTTGTAATGGTCGCAGTAGTATTAGTTGCAGTAGTAGTTATTATTGTAGTAGTTGGACTGATAGTATTAGTAGTTGTAGTTGTTGTAGTAGTACTAGTAGTAGTATTGGTAGTGCTAGTTGTAGTAGAAGTGGTAGCAGCAGTAGTAGTACTAGTAATAGTAGTAGGAGTAGAAGTAGCTGTAGGAGTAGAAGTAGTAGTAGTTGTTGTTGTTGTTATTGTCGTAGGAGACATAACAGTAGTAGTAGTAATAGTCTTAGTAGTAGTAGTAGAAGTAAGAGTATTAGCAGTTAGTAGCAATTGTAGTAGTAGTACTAGTAGTGGTATTAGGTGCAGTGGTAGGAGTAGGAGTTGGAGGTCGAGTTCGAGTTGCCGTAGTATAAGTAGTACTCGTAGTAGTAGAAGCAGTAGTCACAGTAGTAGGAGTAGTAGAAGTAGTTGTACTAGTAGTAGAAGTAGTGTTAGTTGTATTAGTAGTAGCAGAAGTAGTAGCACAAGTAGTTGCAGTAGTAGAAATAGTAGCAATTGTAGTAGTTGCAGTAGCAACAGTAGTAGTACTAGTAGTAGTAATCGAAGAAGTAGTAGTCATAGTAGTAGTAGTAATAATAGTAGTAGTAGTAGTAGCAGTAGTTATAGTGATATTAATTGTAGTAGCTGTTGTAGTAGTAATGAAAGTAGCAGTATTAGTAGTTGAAGTAGTAGAAGTTGCAGTAGCAGTTGCAATTGTAGTAAGAGTAGTAGCAGGAGTAGGAGTAGCAGCACTAGTAGTACTACTAGTAGTAGTAGTAGTAATTGGAGTAGTAGTAGTTGAAGTTGTAGTAGAAGTTGTTGTGGTCGGAGTAGTAGTAGTTGTAGTTGTAGTTGTAGTAGCAGCAGCAGCAGCAGCAGTAGTAGTAGAAGCAGTGGCAGTAGCAGGAGTAGTAGTAGCGAGAGTGGAGGTAATCGCAGAAGTAGTAGTAATAACCAGAGTAGTACAAGTAGTAATAATAGTAGCAGGAGTTGTAGCGGTAGAAGGAGTAATAGCAACAATAGTAGTTGCAGTAGTAGTAGTAGCAACAACAATAGTAGTACTAGCAATAAGAGTAATAGTAGTTGTTGTAGTAGTTGTAGTAGTAGTAATGGTGGTAGTAGTAGTAGTAGTAGTAGTAGTAGTAGCAGCAGCAGCAGGTGTAGTAGTAGTTGTAGAAGTCGTACAAGTTGTAGTAGTAGCAGTTATAGTTTAAGTAGTTGTAATTTGTGCAGTAGCAGTAGTAGCTGGAGTAGTAGCAATAGGCATAGGAGTAGTAGTAGAAGTTGTAGCAGAAGCTGTAGTAGAAGTGATAGTAGTAGTTGTTGTTGTTGTTGTAGTTGTAGTAGTAGTAGTAGTAGTAGTAGTAGTAGTAGTAGTAGTAGTAGTAGTAGTATTAGTCGTAGTAGTAGTGTAGTACTAATAGCAGCAGTAGTAGTTGTTGTATTGGTAGGAGTGTTAGGAGTAGTAGTAGTAGTAGTAGTAGTACTAGTAGTAATTGTCGTAGCAGTAGTAATAGGAGGAGGAGTAGTAGTAGTAGTAGCAATAGTTGTAGTAGTAGGTGTATTAAGATTAATAATGGTAGTACTAGTATTAGTTGTTGCAGTAGTGATAGCAGCAGTAGCAGTAGTAGTACCAGTAGAAGCAGAATGAGTAGGAGTCGAAGTAGTAGTAGTAGCAGAAGTTGTAGTAGTAGTTGTAGTAGTAGGAGTAGTACAGGTAGTTGTAGTAGTAGAAGTAGTAGTAGTAGTCACAGTGGTAGGCGTAGTAGTAGTAGTTGTGCTAGTAGTAGTGGTAGTAGTATTAGTTGTAAAAGTAGTATCAGAAGTAGTGGCTGATGTAGTAGTAGTAGTAGTAGTAGTAATAGTAGAAATTGTATTAGTTGTAGCAACAGCAGTACTAGTAGTTGTAGTAGCTGAAGAAGTAGTAACAGTAGCAGTAGTAGTAATAGTAGCAGCAGTAGTAGTAGAAGTAGTTGGAGTAGAAGTAGTTGGAGTAGTGGTAGTAGTTGTAGTTGTAGTAGTAGTTGTACTATTAGTAGTAGTAGTAGTAGTTAAAGTAGTAGAAGTTATAGTAGTAGATGCAACAATAGTAGGAGTAGTAGCAGCAGCAGTAGTAGTTGTTGCTGTAATAGTTGTAGTAGTAGTAGTAATAATAGTAGTAGTTGTTGTTGTTGTTGTAGTAGTACATGTAGTATTAGCAGCAGCACTAGTAGTAGAAGCTGAAATAGCAGTAGCAATAGTAATAGTAGTAGGAGTGGTAATAGTAGTAGTGGAAGTAGTAGTAAAAGTAGTAGTTGTAATTGTAGTGGTATCAGTAGCAAAAGTCGTAGGAGTAATAGTAGTTGTTATTGTTGTAAAAGTAGGAGTTGGAGTAGTAGTAGTTGTAGTAGTTGTCGTTGTTGTAGTAGTAGGAGGAGGAGGAGCAGTGGTAGCAGTAGTAGTTGTTGTTGTAGAAGTAGTAGGAGTGTTTGTACTAGTACTAGTACTAGTACTACTACTAGTAGTAGATGTAGTAGCTAGAGTAGTACTACTAGTAGTAGCAGTAGTAGTAGTAGTAGTTGTAGAAGTAGTAGTAGTAGTATTAGAGTGGTGCAGAAGTAGTAGTAGTAGCAGTGGTAGTAGTACTAGTAGTAGTGTAGTCGTAGTAGCAGTAGTAGACGTAGTGATAATAGTAGTAGTAGAAGTTGTAGAAGATGTCATAGAAGTAGTATAGTAGTAGTTGTAGTGTAGTGGTAGTAGTAGTGGTGTAGTAGTAGTAGTAGTAGTAGTAGTAGTAGTAGTAGTAGTAGTAGTTGTAGTAGTAGTAGTAGTAGTAGCTGTTGCTATTGTAGTAGTAGCAGCCATAGTAGTAGCAATAGCGGTAGTCGTAGTACTAAAAGTAGTAGATATTGAGTAGTAGTAGGAGTAGAAGGTGTTGTAGTAGTAGGAGTAGTAGTAGTAGTATGAGTAAGAGTAGCAGCAGTAGTAGGAGTAGAGTCGTATTAGTAGTTGTAGTTGTAGTAGTATGAGTAGTAGTAGTAGTAGGAGTAGTAGTAGTAGTGGGAGTAGTAGTAGTAGTAACAATAGTAGGAGCAGGTGTAGTAGTAGTTGTAGTTGTAGTAGTAGGAGTAGTTGTAGTTGTAGTAGTAGGAGTAGTAGTAGTGGGAGTAGTAGTAGTAGTAACAATAGTAGGAGCAGGTGTAGTAGTAGTTGTAGCAGGAGTAAGACAAGGTGTAGTTGTCATTGTAGCAGTTGCAGAAGTAGTACTACTACTAGTAGTAGGAGAAGTACTAGTTGTAGTTGGTGAAGATATAGTAGTAGTTGTGGGAGTAGGAGTAGGAGTTGTAATAGGAGTGGTTATAGTTGGAGTAGTGGTAGCCGTAGTTGCAGTAGGATTAGTTGTAGCAGCAGGAGTAGTAGTAACAGTTGTAGTTGTAGTTCTAGTAGGTGTAGTAGTAGTACTACAAGTAGGTGTAGTCGTAGTTTGGGTAGGAGTAGGAGTAGGAGTAGTAGTTGGTGTTGGAGTAGTAGTAGTAGCAATAGTAGAAGGAGTAGTAGTAGTTGTTGTTGTACTAGTAGTAGTTATAGTAGTAGTAGTCACAGTAGAAGGAGTGGTTGTAGTAGCAGTCTACTAGTAGTGGAATTAGTAGTAGTTGTTTTATTAATTGTTGTGATATTAGTCATAGTAGGAGTATTAGTAGTGGCGTTAGTTGTAGTAGTAGTAATAGTTACAGTAGTGGTAGTTGTAATATTACTCGTAGTATTAGTAGTAGCTGCAGTAGGAGTAGGAGTAGTAGTATTAGTAGTAGTAGCAGTACTAGTAGAAGTCACAGTAGGGGTAGTAGTTGTAGTAGTTGTAGGGATAGTAGTAGTAGGAGTAGCACTAGTACTACTGCTACTGTTGCTGCTACTATTACTACTATTACTACTGTTACTCCTACTTCTGCAACAACTACTACTACTACTGCGGCTACTACTACAACAACAACAACAATAACTACTGTGGCTACTTTTACTATTGCTACTACTGCTGGTTCTACTTCTATTACTACTACTTCTACTATTAATGTTGCTGCTACTACTACAACTGCTACTACTATTTTTGCCACTACTGCTACTGCTGCTACTAGTACAACTGCTACTACTTCTATTGTTACTACTTCTGGTATTGCTACTACTGATACTACAACTGCTACTACCACTACTACTATTGCTGCTGTTACTATTGCTGCTGTTACTAGTACTACTACTGCTGCTGCTGCTGCTGCTGCCATTGTTGCTGCTACTACTCTTACTACTACTAATACGACTACTACAACTGCTACTGCTACTACTATTATCACTACTGCTAATACAATTGCTATAACTACTGCAATTACTACGACTAATATCGATACTACTACTACTAATACGACTGTTGCTGCAACTACAACTTCTTGTATAGCAACAGCTACTACCACTACCACTGCAACGGCTGCTACTACCACTGCTACTTCTACTAATATTGCTACTACTACTGCTACTACGATGACTACTACCACTGCTGCTACGACTGCTTGTACTAGTACTACTTCAACTACTACAACTAATCCTTCTACTCCTGCAGCTACTGCTACAATTACCAGTACTACAACTACTACAACAACTACTACTTCTACTACTACTGGTATTTTTACTACTACTCCTACTACTACTTACTATTACTACTAATGCTACAAATAGTACTACTTATACAACCACTTCTATTACAACTACGACAACAATAACAACAACTACTTCCACTATTACTGCTACTACTCCAACAACAACTGCCACTACTACTATTATGACAACAACAGCAACTACTAATACTTCTGCTACTGCTACTACTACAACTACCACAACAACCACTATTGCTACGATTGCTACTACTACTACAACTACTATTGTCACTGATTCTCTAACTACTTCTCATACTATTACAGCTACTGCTACTACTATTTCTATTACTACTTTTAATACTATTGCCACTAGTACTAATGCTGTTGATGCTTCTACTACTATTGCTACTACTACTTTTGGTTCAACTACTACTACTTCTACCACTACTGCAACTGATACTACTAATACTACTACTACTACTTCTGCTACTACTACTACCACCACAACTACTGCTATTACTACTGCTGCTACTAATAGTACTACCTCTATAATTACTTCTACTGCTACTACTATTACTACTACTACTACCAATTCTCCTACAACTCCACAACAACTACTACTACTTCTGCAACTACTACAACTACTGCCTCTACTAGTAGTACTAAGACAACTTCTACTACTACTACTGCTACTACGCTACTACTACCACTACCAAAACTACTACTACTGCAACTACTATGACTACTTCTGCAGTTGCTACTACTCTAACTACTTCTCTTACTAACACAGCTACTGCGACTTCTACTGCCACTACTACTACTGCTACTACTACTTTTATTACTGCTGCTACTACTACCAGTACTGCTACTTCTACTGCTATTGCTACTGCTACAGCTACTTCTACTATTACTACTATTACTACTACTACAGGTACGACTGCTGTCGCTACTAGTACAGTTACTATGGCTGCTACTACTGCTGTTACTACCACTACTACAACTCCTACTGCTGCAACTACTGCCACAACTATTACTACTACTGCTACTACTACTACTTCTTCTACCATTGGAACAACTTCTACTACAACTGCCACTAATACAACAACAACTATTACTACTACTACTACTACTACATCTACCACTACTTTTGCTAATACTACTGCTACTACTACTATTACTACAACTACAACAGTTACTACTGACACTACTGCTATTGTAACTACTACTTCGATAACTATTACTGCAGCTGCGACTACTATTACTACTGCTACTACTACTACTACTACTAATAGTACCGCTACTGCTACTGCTACTACTATAGTTGCCACTGCTGCTACTACTGCTAAAACTAGTACTACTCTACAACTACTGCGACTGCTACTACTGCTACTACTACTAATAGAACTACTACCGCTATTGCAACTACTACTGTTGGTACTATTGCTACTGCTACGACTACTACTACTATAGCTATAGCTACTACTACGGCCACGGCAACTACTACAACTACTCCTACTACTAGTACTACTACTACTATTGCTGCTACAACAACGACTACTATTAGTGCTACTCCTACTACTACTGGCACTGCTGCTGCTGCTACAACTACTGATTCTACTACTACAAATACTAGTACTTCTACTAGTACTACTACTGCTACCATTACCACTACCACAACTACTACTACTACTATTTTTGCTATTGCTACTCTAACTACTTCTGTTACTACTGTATCTACTACTACTTCTATTGCTACTACTACCACTGCGTCTCCTACTACAACTACTTCTACTGCTACTTCTACTAGTTCTGCTACTACTATTGCTGCTTCTACTGCTGCTACTGCCATTGCTACTACTACTACTGCTACTATAGCGACACTTGCTATTACTGCTACCATTGTTACTACGGCTGCTACTACTGCTATTACTACAACTGCTATGACTGCTACTGCCGTGACTTCTACTACAACTATTACTACTACTACTACTTCTACTGCAACTACTACTAATAGTAATATTACTATGACTACCACTACTACTACTACTACTACTACTACTACCTCTGTTAATACTACTGTTGCTACTACTATTACTCCTACTACTACTGCTACTACAACAACTACTACTCCAACTAGTACTACTACTACTATTATTGTTGCGACTGCTACTACTACTTCTACTACTACAACTCCTGCTACTACTACTACTACTACTACTATTGTAGTTACTACTACTACTAATACTAGTAGTACTACTACAACTATTACGGTTTCTGCTACTGCTACTACTACTACTACTAGTAATACTACCACTGTTGCTACCACTATTGCTATTGCTATTGCTACTGCGATGACTACAACTACTACAGTTGCAGCTACTACTATGGCTTCTATTACTACTAATACAACTACTACTACTAGTACTACTACTACTACTATTAGTACTACTCCTCCTACTATTACTACTACTATTAGAACTACTCCTACTACTACTAATCCAGTCGCTGCTCCGACAACTGCTGCTACTACCACTACAATTACTATCGCTACTACTACTGCTACTACTACTTCCACTGCAACTATTACTTCTGTTACTACTAATACTACTACTAGTACACTAGTACACCTTCTACCACTACTATCATCGCTACTACGACTATTGTTGCTACAACAACAACTACTACATCCCCTATAACTACTACTTCTGCAACTACTACTACTATTGCTACTATTAGTTCTACAACAACAACAACTACTACTGCTACCACGACTACTACTACTGCTACTACTACTACTACTACAACTACGATAAGAATAACTACTCCTACCAGGACTACTACTAATACGACTAACACTACTATTAGTACTGCTACTTCTACTGCTCCTATAGCTAGTACTACTACTGCCCCTACAACTACTACTACTGCTTCTGCAACTACTGCTACAACTAATGCTACTGTTGCTGCTGCTGCTGCTACTGCTACTACTGCTACTCCTACCACTAGCTCAACTACAACTACAGCCATTACTGTTGCTACTACTACTACAACTGCTACTGCTACTCTAACTACTTCTTATACTACTACAGCTATTGCTACTACTACTACTACTATTACAACTACTGCTAATGCTACTTATACTTCTATTGCTACAGCTGCTGCTGCTTCCACTATTACTACTACTGCTGCTACCACTATTATTGCTACTATAGCTACGACTAATACTACAACAACTGTTGCTATTACGGCTGCTATTTCTGCTACAAATTCTACTACGACTACTACTACTAATACTACTACTACTACTACTACAACTACTACTACTTCTGCCAATACTACTGCTACTACTACAACAACAACAACAACTACTACTACTGCAACTACTGACACTACTACTTCTGCTACTACTACTTCTCCTACTACTATTGCTATAGCTGCAACTTCTACTACTACGATTACTTCTACTGCTACTACTGATGCTACTATATTCTTGTTACTACTACCACTACTACTTATACCACTACTGTAACTGCTACTGCTACTACTACTAGTACTACTACTACTGCTGATGCTACTACAGCTAGTTCTATTATTACTACCTGGACTACTGCTATTATTGCTACAACTACTTCTACGGCTACTACTACTGCTAGTACTACTACTACTACTATTGTTCCTATATTACTACAGCTACTAGTACTTCTCGTACTACTACCAATGATGTTGCTTCTCCTACAACTGCTACTACTACTACCACAACTACCACTGCTAGTACGACACCTACTTCTACTTCTACTACTATTACTACTGCCACTAATACCACTAGTACTACTACTGCTACTACTATTACAACTTCTACTACTACTTTTGCTACTGTTACTTCTGTTGCTGCTACGGTTATTACTATTGCTACTACTGCTACTACTATTGCTTCTGCTACTGCTATTACTACTGCTGCTACTATTACTACTACGATTACTACCTCTACTAAAACTGCTACTGCTACTGCTACAACGAC
>RXID01001295.1:0-19913 GCA_005019695.1 Trichopus zeylanicus subsp. travancoricus | reverse complement strand
AAGTTGAGGAGTGTTGTCCAGAACTTGCTAGTAAATCTTGCATCTCAATCACTAACAATGTCTCCAGGGACACCAAAGTACTTTACCATATGTTTAAAGAACAATTCAGCTGCCACATCTGTTGGGCATGCATGTGGTGAAAGTATGAACACTGCATACTTTGAGAACTAGTCCACAACCATTAGTAATGAACTCATCCTTCCTTCAATAGGAAAGCCATAAATAAAGTCCATGGAGATGGACTGCCATGGCTTCTCAAGAACAGGTAGAGATTGCAATAGTCCCACCTCCTTCTTCCTTTTGGTCTTGTTAAGATGGCACACAAGATTGCCATCATCCTTTCTGCACATACATCTCCAAATCATCCCTTGCCTTAGGCCAATAATATGACCTAAACAGGAGTGTCATCATCCTTTCTTCTCTAGGATGTCCTATTCATTGAGGATCATGAGTTTCCCTTAACAACTCATGCCTTAATCCCTCCATGTTGGAGATATAGAGCCTACTGTCCCTAGCATATAGTAGGTCATTATCAAGCCAATAGTGTCTAACTAACCCTTCATGTACCTCCTTCTTGAGTTTTTTATTTGTAGGTTCTGCATTGGCATGCTCTTTAACCCTCTCCAATAGGGTTGTTTGCACTATCGTAAGTGTAGCCACATGGCAATGCACCTATTTCTTGCTCAGTGTATCCTCTACTTGGTTCTGCCACCCGAGTTTGTGCTCCCACATAATGTCAAACTCGGCCAAGAACTCTTGCTACTAAGCTTGCTTGGGGTTTTGCTTCTTTTGGGTCTTAAAGTAGGTGTTTGCTACATTATCCATCACCACTGTGAACTTCGTTCTTAGTAAATAATGCCTCCAAGTGTCCAAGCAGTGCACCATTGTCGTCATCTTCTTCTCATGTATGGAGTAGCATTGTTCTGCATCCTTGAGCTTGCAGCTCTTAAATAATACCAGATGTCCTTCCTGAATTAGGACTCTACCAAGGGCACAATCATAAGCACCCGTGTGTACCTTAAAAGGCAACTTAAACTCAGGTAGTCGAAAAACCATGCTATTGACACTGCTGCCTTAAGCTTGTCAAATGTGTCCTTACATGTGTCTGTCCATGCCCATTTCCAATCTTTCTTCAGCAACAATAATTAGCTAAACCAAGAAAAGAACGGAGGTCGAATACCTTTGTAGGCTCTCCTCGCTTTGCCTTACCTTTTGCTGGTTTGAAATTTGTGAGCAAGCTAAAGCTAGTATACTGATCCTCTCCAACTTCTTAATCTGCATAATGAGGTCTTGGAAAGTATGGATAGAAGAAGAACTCAGATAGGTGCCATCGAATTCTTATATTTTCAAGGACTAGATTTATGGCTTCGAATTAACTTATGGATTTTTCACACTTTTTCTCCACCATATAATGTAGTCCAAGACTGATTCATTGTCATGCTTTGGTGTCAAATTGAGATCTGCAATGGTCACCTTATCACTGCTCCTCTAAATCTAATTTGAAAGGCCTCTTTCATTTGTGACCAGGTTTGTATGGATTCTAGCTGCAAGTTGGTATACCACTCAAATGCCACCCTAGTTAAACTTGCTAAAAATTGATGGAGTAACAATGAAGGATTATTGCTCGAATCCCCACATAAAGTCATAAAATAAGCTATGTGCTGTTCAGAGTTACCAATGCTATAAATTATTTGAACTTGGGCACTATATAGCTTTAGGATATGGTACTTGGTCATGATGATTGGGGTATAATTTATCTACATCATTTATCATACCCATGTCACTTCTTTGTCTCAATTATGCAATTACCATATGTTGTACTTATTGTTATATGTACTTTGGAAGCTCCATGTTGTCAAGAATCCATGAAATTGGTGATTGAGTGTCCCTTGCTGGTAGAGGAGGTGCTTGTAAAAGATCTTTATTTTTAGGGACTTCATCAATAGGAGGTACACCTTCCACTGTTGCTGCAGCTTCCTAAGATGACTATTGAGATTGCTCCGGCTTATCGAGCTTTTGCCTTAACTGTATCATCATCTCCATCAACTCCAAGACCTTCTTCTAAGCTTTGTCCTTTCTCTTTGCCTTGCTGCCTCAATTATTCTTGCAGGGCCTCTACAATTGTTTTCCCATTAGAGCTTTTAATTATGACCAAGGTTTTCATCAAAACATGATGGTCCATGTCTTAAGAGTCAGGTTTAGACTTGGTGTGTTTTGGAATAGGGCTAGGATCTCCCATCAGGCGAGTTGCCTTATTCAAAAGTTTACTCATGGAATGAGTAGTTATACCTTCTCTTTGATTTGCAAGGGCTCTTTCTTCTTGAACCTCCTTTTTCATAAGTCTTGTTCGTATAGTCTTCTTTCAGCATTTGGTTGGTTGAGGTGTGGGTTCACGTCTAGAGTCATGATGAGAAATAACTCTAATTGTATGGATGATCTCCCTTCTTGGGGCCTCTTGTTGCTTTTTTTAGTTATTTGCTCCCTTTTACCCTTTTCTAAACCATTCAATGGAGCAAAAGAACTAGAGATGGGGATAGTGATGATTGACTTTGTTTGAGGGGCGGGCTTCCCAACTCAGTTGAAAATCCCAATAGCCTTCCCTTTGTTTGTGACAGTCAAGATAGGTTCTTCTTCATACATGTATGTATTTGGATTTACTTTTAGTTGTTCTTCCTTGGGATTAGGGAAAAGGTGATCAAAGATTGAGTTGAGCTTCATGCCTAACCTCTAGAAGATGGATGCCCTTGTTGGTTGAGGCATAGCTTTTGGCTCTTCATCAGATTGACTCTTCTCATTGGGAATGATGACATTGGGTCTCTTTCCCTTTGATGGAAGGTGAGAAGTGGATTTACCATGTATGATTGTAACATTAGTAGGCAAGCTAGCATGTGCCCTTTTGAACTGGATAACCTCAGGGATGGTTTCAAACTTGATTTCAGCTCCAGCTGCTCTTGTGGTGATCATCGACTGAGGTAGATGAACAACCAATCCTTTCCCTAAGGTAATGGTATATGTCAGGATGGGGATGTTCTTTGTTGATGCTATTTGATGCGTTCTCCTGCAAAAGAAAACATAATTGGCTAGTTTTCAATTATAGTTCTATCTTGTTAAATTTCTACCATATTAGCTAGGTTTTCATACTTAGAAGTCAAGTCCCAATGGGCATGCCAGAATTTGAGGGATTGAAATTGACCACCCGAAATAACAAAGACCCTAAGGAGTAACCTCAAAATGACAAATTAAAAAAATATGATAGTTTAAATACGCAATCAGGTATTATGATAATATTACTTCTAAGAGATGCAAGACCCTATTGTTAATTACCCCGACAATCCTTAGGAACCTCCTAAAGTGAGAAACCTAGATAATAAAATAGAGACACAAGAGAAAAGAAGAAAGCATCATTTGATTAATTTGAAAAAAGGGAAACATGGCTTAAGTAAGGGCATACCCTCACTTTACAATGAAACAAATTTAAATTTATAATCATGAAAGAATATGAAATTGGAAGGAAAGTGGGAAAGGCTTGAAGTGTGATTGGTAGCTTAGAGCATCAACAATTAACTCCTTTTGATAACATTGCCGATAGCTTATTAGGTTTAGCCTGAAATGTGGTCAATAACCTTGGCCATCAGCATCTAACTTCTTTTAATGGTGTCATTGATGACTTGTTAGGTTTAGCTTGGAATGTGACGAATAGCTTGTGGTGTTGGCAATTAACTTTTCTTAAAGGTGTTACCAACGGCTTTTCAGATTTAGCTTTCCAAGGGGGCATCATCATCATCTCCTGGGAATTGATTATCCTAAGGGAGCATATCATCGACTTCTGGAGTCGAATGCTTTGTTAACTGCATCTCGAGAAGAATATCATTAACTACTTCTGGGGGTTGGATGCGTCGTCAACTGTATCTTAAGGTTTAACTAGCTTGAAAGGTGTGTCATCAACACTTTTGTGTATTGACTAGCTTGAGGGGTGGCACATTATCAATTGTTTCTAGAGGTTGACTAGCTTGAGGAAGTGGCACGTGATCAACTACTTCTAAGGGTTGACTAGCTTTGAAGTGTGACTAGCGGCTTTACGTGTATTATTAGTTGACTTCGATTGACAAGGCACTTGGCCTTTAATTCAGTTTGAAATGGTTAGCAATCTTGGCATATGCTAACCATTTTTTATTTGATAATCAACTACCTCTTGGGCATGTCGTCGATTAAATTTGAGATGCTGTCATCGGCATTCAAGCATATGTTGGCTTATCAATTGACTTCTTTTGAACAAGGCGTTTAGTTGACTAACTAAGCGAGTTTAAGACTACCTTAGTTTCATTTGAAATAGTTAGCGACCTTGGCTTATATCGACAATTTCTGATTTGATAATCGACAAACTATTAGGCATGTGTTGGTTAAATTTAGGATATTGCCAATGACTTCTGAGCATATGTTGGCTTAGCTCAAAGTATGTTGACAGCTTCAAGCATATTATCGATTGACTTCTTTTAAACAAGACATTTGACTAGCTAACTAAGTGAGTTTAAACCTATCTTAGTTTGGTTTGATCTAAAGTTCAGACTTGGTTTGGTTTAAGTATGATATGATTCAATTTGATATTCAAAAATTAATCTTGATTTGATTCTAATTTGATTCAGTTTAATGTTTAGGACTTAATTTTCATTCAAGTTTGATTTGATTCATTTCGGACCGGGTTTGACCTTATGCTGGGCCCTCATTGGGTTTTTATTAGATCTTTAATGGATCTTAGATCTAAACCTTGATAGGTTCTCATTGGGTCTCTAATGGATCTTGGATTCGACCCTAATTGGGTTCTTGATGAATTCTTAATGAATTTTAAATCCAACCCTTGATTTATTCTTAATGGATCCTTAATGGATCTTGGATCCAACCCTAATTGGGTCCTTAATGGATCTTTTATGGATCTTGGATCCAACCCTAATTGGGTTCTTAATGGATCTTGGATCCAACCCTGATTGGATTCTTAATGGATCATTAATGGATCATGGATCTAACCCTTATTGATTCCTAATGAATCCTTAATGGATCTGACTCTAATTATGCTTTTGACAAATCGTTAATGGATCTTAGATATAATCTTGATTGGATTCTTAATGGATCCTTAATGAATCTTGAACCCAACCCTCACTGGGTTCTTAATGGATCCAGGCTCAACCCATTAATTGGTTTGGGTTTGAATCTTAATGAATTGGGTTCAAGTTCATGTTAATTTAGGTTTAACTTGATTTTGGTTTAAGCTCTCCTAGTTTTGGTTTAAATCTAAGTTTGATCTAACCTGATTAGGGTTTAGGCAGAACTTAATTTAACCCAATTAGGATTTTATTCGAATCTAGTTTGACCCAATTAGCATTTTTTTAATTTGATCTCAGATTGACTCGATTTGGACTTGGTTGGGGTTGGTTTTGAACTGATTTGGTATGGATCAACTCAATTTCAATTTAAGTCCAGTCAATATAAGTTTTAGTCTATCGGTTTGATCAATTTAGGTTTATTTAGTAATTCAGTTGAGTCAACATGATTTTATTTGTTCAATGTGATTAAATTACTTTAATTTAATTAATTTAACTTAATTGATTTAGTTTGAGAACCCTCAGACTGTTATATTGATAATACGGTGAGCTCACAAGCTGGACATAACTTTAAATTGGCTTTAGGGTGAAACTACAAACTGACCCTGAGTTGATTAATCATCAGACGAGATCGTATGCTAGCTATAAATCGTTTGACTTTTAGGTGAGACTGCAGACTGGTTCTAAGTCAGAAATTAATTTTGGGTAAGATCACAAGTTAGTGCTAAATCATTTGACTTTTGGACAAAATTATAGGCTGATCTTAAGTCGAAAATTGATTTTCGGATGAGACCACAGGCTGACCCTAAATTGTTTAACTTTTGAATGAGATTGTAGGCTACCCCTAAGTCAGAAATTGATTTTTGGGTGAAATTGAAGATTAGCCCTACACCATTTAACTTTCAAATAAGACCGAAAGATAGCCCTAAGTCAAAAATTGATTGTTGAGAGAGACCACATACTGACATTAAGCTATTTGACTTTCGGACGAGATCACATGTTAGCCATAAGTGGAAAATTGGTTTTCGAGTGAGACCATAGATTGACTCTAAATTATTTGACTTTTAGATAAAATCATAAATTGGTCCTAAACTATTTTGACTTTTATGTGAAATCGCAGATCGACTCTAAGTCAAAAATTGATTTTTGGGCAAACTCATATACTAACTTTACACTATTGGTATAAGCACACAAATCGAGATCAAAATAATTTTTTACAGTAACTTCTTTTCTTATTTTTTAATTAATCTTTTTTTTTCTTTCCTCCTTTTTTTCTAGCGGCAAGCTTTCTCCTTTTTTTTATATGTCTTTTCCTTTTCTTTTTTCTTCACTCATCTCTCGTGCCATCTCCTTCTCATTTCTTCTTCTTCTTCCCTGTGCTCATCAAGCCAAAGCCTTCTTTGCTATTCTCATCTAGGCTGTGATGGCCCAAAGCTTGAAAGAGACCAATGGTGAGATGGCAGGCTGACCAACGAGAGATGGGAGCTAGGGCGGCAGAGTGGCGGGAGCTTGCCAGCAAGGGGCAGCTTAGGGCTGCTCTGACCGGTGATGGAGTCTTGGTTGAATACAAATGCGGCGAGCAAAATGGCAGGGAGTTTAGACTTGGCAGCAACATCTGACCGGCATGGTGGTGTGGAACTGAGGGTCACGAGGAAGCCTTGAGTGGCTCGAAGCAATGGTGAGGTGGGGTGGCAAGGAGTAGGGCTAAGCGCGGGGCATGGCATTCGGGGAGGTGGTACCAGCGAAGGAAGGTGGCGCAAGGCTTGGCAGGATGCAGCTGGCGAAGCTCTAATTTTCGGCACGGTGGGGCAGCAGGGAGCAAGGCATGGGTGCTGGTGTTTGGAGTTGGCGGCACAGCTATCTGTGCTGAGAAGAGACGGCCAATGAGGAGTGGAGCTCTGGCGGTGGTCCGACGAGGGAGTAGCAGGACAGAGGAGGAAAGAGAGTAGTGTGTTAAAGAAAAAGAAATAAAAAGTTTAAGTAGAGAGCTGACCTTGTTTTTTTCTCGGAGCTTATCTCCTTGTTTTCTTTCAATTTTTACTGTGCTTCCTTTCTGACGTCTTGATCTTCTAATCTCTCCTCCTTTTATTTTTGCAGAAATATAGGGGAATTTATAAGCCTTGAGAACATTGAGTCGGATTAGAATTTCCTTGTATTTATCTTCAATGAGTTTTGTTTGGATTGGGTTGTCGTAGATAGATTTATTTGAGATTAAATAAGTTTATAGAGAGATATGGATGAATTTATTTGGTGTAGATGAGAGAATTTAAAAAATGTATTCACTTCAGATATTAAATGCATAAGGGGTTATTTGCAAGTTTTTTTCAAATATTAAGATCAAATTATAATTCTATAAATTCTAAGGTTTTTTTTATAAAAAGAACTTGTTTATAATTTGAAACCTTCAGGATTCTTATTCAGATCTATTTATAAATAAAAATTTTTGAGAAACTTATTTGTGAAAAAATTGAAATTTCAGAGAACTTATTAGTGAATATGAAATTTTTGAGGGGTTTATTCACAAATCCTAGAATTTGCCAAGTCAAGCTTTCAAGCACTCAAGCCAACAAAGGATGAAATAGCCATTCCTATTCCAAATCCAAGACCTATTTGTTATGCCGAATCTTCCTTGAACTTCTTCTTTAGTTCGTCTTATATCCTTCATCCCTTCTCCTGGAAAGATCATGAAAGGAATACCTTTTTCTATAGTTTGGTGATCAAATCACTCTACGACATTCTCTTCTTTCTAGTGTTGGACCAAAAGTGAAAGAGTTCAACTCTTAGCACAAAGTAGCTCATAACCTCGGGAGAGAATATGCTAATATGAAATTTCAGAGGGGTTTATTCATAAACCCTAGATTTTGTAAGGATCAAATTATAATTATCGATCTTTTGAGGAGTTTATTTATAAACCCTAAATTTTGCAAGAATCAATTTTTAATTTTAGGATTTTATTGGGATTTTTCATAAAATTCTTATCACAGGGATTATTTGTAAGAAAAATTCGATCAGGGACTTTTTTATAAAAAATTATTTGATTCAGAGACCTATTTATAAAATGCTTATATTTTTTATTTTAACCTAGATTTTGGATGGATTTTGGGCGTAGTTTTGGTCTAGATATCTAGCCCACTCAGTTATTTTAACTTGAGCCCAAAGTTCTTAAGAATTTAGGTCTGAATTAGGCTCAATTTTTGGTCAAATTTAAATATGATTTAGATTCAATTGAGACCCACACTTGAGCCATGATTTAGTGGTATACAAGTTTCAATGGTGATCATATTTCAATTAAATTTTATTGTGCCAACAATCACCTCAAATAAATTATTTTCTTCACACCCTCTTCTCAAGTTTTGACAAGAAGGGAGGGTGCAAACAATTTTTGAATACTTGCTCCCATATTAAAATTCTAGGAGTTGAGTATATGAGTTTGAATTATCACACAAAGATGGATTTGACTTGCTATGCAATGATGGACTTAATTTATCATGTGAGAGTGGACTTAGTGTGCTACGTTGAGGTGGAATTGGTTTGCCATGTGGAGTAGGCTTGAGTTGCCACATAGGGATAGGTTCAGTTTATTATGGGAATGTGGATTTGACTGCCGCACAAAATAGATGAAATTTTGTGTCTATGTTTTGACTCGAGAAGCATGAAGTGCATATTTGACCAAATGTTCCTTTTTGAAGAAGTTAGATATTCTGTCTTAGACAAATATAGACACTTTTATTTTATTGTGATTGCCCTTAGAAGCTCATACATAATATTTTTTAAAGAATCAGGTGTTGATAATATAAGGGCTTTCCCAATTTGGCTCAGATTTGCTTTTCTTACTTTGGTTTGAGATTATAGGTCTTCTCATGACCAAGACTATTTCTCCTTTCTAAAAACATTTGAGTCAAGCCATCTTATTGTAGGCCCTGGACATATGCACTTGATACATTTTTAAATTTTGTTGAGCTGCAAGCCTTGTTTTATCCAAAGAGTCTAACTCATCTAGACACAAATAAACATTATCTTCTTTTGTAATTTTCTCTTACAAAGCAATCCTTAGGGAGGGTACCTCCAATGGAAGGACTGCCTCAGTCCCAAACATCAATGCATAGAGTATTGATTGGGTAGGGGTTTGATATGTGGTATGATAAGCCTACATCACTTCAAAAAATTTTTGGTGCCTGTCTTATTTATTTCTAGCAACAACTTTCTTTAATATTTTGAAAAGAGTCTTATTGAATGTCTCAGCAAGGTCAGTTACTCTTGCATTATAGATGGATGAAGCTCTCCAATCTATCTTGTGATGATGTGCGAATCATCCTATCTTGAATCTTTTGAAGGACGGTCCATTATTAGAGATGATCTTTCGAGTAACACCGAATTAGTATAGAATATTTTCTTGAAAGAAATGGATGATAGTATCCGCTTTTACTTCTCTTAGTGGGATTGCCTCTATCTATCAAGAGAAGTAGTCGATCATTGCTAATATAAAGTGGTGACCTCTAGAGAAAGATGGCTCGATTGGGCTAATTATGTCTATACCCCATTCCTCAAATGGTCATGAGGATACTATTGGATGTAAAAAATTTGGATATTGATGAATGAAATCACTGTGAATTTGGCATAAGTGATATTTTCTTGCATATTTAATGCAATCCTTCACCATCGTGGGCCAATAGTAGCTCATATGCTTGATTTTAATTATTATTCTCGGGCTTGATTGATGAGCTCCACAAATCCTAGAATGTACTTTGTACATGACTTATTTTGCCTCTTCATCTAAAAGATATCATAGAAGTAGTTGATCAAATAACCTTCTATAAAGGGTGTTATTGATGAACAAAATGTGCACCACTCTCTTTCTGAGTTGCATTCGCACTAATTTATTTTCTAAAAGTTCTCTATTTAAAGGTAATTGGTGAATGGCTTCTCCAATTTGTTATTTTCTCAACTACTTTAGATTCAATCTTCTCATGCTTGATGCTGAAGATTAAGCTCATCACCTGTCTAGTGGATTATGATTAGAATTTTCCCTTGACTAGGATTAGCTAGTGCTTTGGTTAACTTGGCTAAAGAATCAGCTTGCACATTATTGAACCAGGGAAATTTAATTATTTGAATGTATGAGATTTGCTCCATGAGTTTTCGAGCCTTTTCATGGTATTTGAGTAGCTTGAATTTGTGAATTTTAAATCTACCTCCCACTTGACTGATGACTAATTGCAAAACACCAAAAATATGTAGGTGTGATATTTTCATGCTGAAGGTCATTTCTAATCTTGCAATTAGGGCTTCATATTCAGCCTTATTATTTGCTCATGGTTCTAAGAAGGAGTAAGAGTATCATAAAATGCCCTTATTTAGAGTAACAAATACAAGTTCAATGCCTATTTTAATTTGTAGCAGCTTTTGTCGGATTCCTAATCTGATAGAAGATGCCCCATCAAAGTATAATTTCAAGTAGGGTTCTTCCTTGGTAAAAAGGAATTTTTTTATCAGGGAGCTCGCACCTCAATAGAGAGTCATCTGGCACCGGGTGAGCTTCAAGAAAATCAGCAATGGCTTGTCCTTTAACCACTTTTTGGAGAGTAAATTTGATATCGTACTACATGAGGATTAAGGCCCATTTTGCTAGCTTTCCAGTGGGTATGGGCCTGGTTATGAAGCATTTTATGGGATTAATCATTAATATTAAAATAACTTGATGAGAGAGCAAATAGTGTCCGAGTTTTGTGACTATGAATATGGGTGCTAGACAATGTTTTTCAATGAAGGAGTAGTTTCTCTTTGCACCCACTAGCATTCTACTTGAGTAGTAAAGTGCATTTTCTTTGCCTTCTTCATTATGCTGAGTAAGAAGTGTCTCCAGGGACCCTTCAATTACAACCATATAAAGAATTAAGGGTTTACAGGCATAGGTGCTATCAATATTGATGCCTTTAAGAGATGCTACTTAATTTTTTTAAAGGCTTGTTGGCATTCTTGATCCCAAATGAATGGAGTGTCCTTCTTTATTAATTTAAAAAAAGGCTTATATCTTTCAGAAAGGTTCAAAATGAATCTCCTTATGTATGTGAGTTGACCATAAAATGATCTCAACTATTTTAAGTTGCTGGGTGGTGGCATATCTAAGATAGCTTTGATTTTAGCCTGATCAATCTCAATTCCTCAGTATTTGATGATGAAGCTGAGGAACTTCCTTGATGATACCCCAAAGGCATATTTCATAGGGTTCATCTTTAAGTTATATTTTCTAAAATCCTCAAAAATCACTCTTAGGTCTTGGATGTGCTTATCTTTGGACTTGGTTTTGACTACCAAATTATCCACATAGCATTTGACCAGCTGATGTATAAGGTCATCAAAAATTTGGGTCATGGCCCTTTGATAGGTGGCACCCTCATTCTGAAGTCCGAAGGGTATCACCTTGTAGTAATAAATACTAATTAGAGTTCGGGAGGTCATATATTTTTCATCATCAGGATCCATCTTAATTTGGTTGTGCCTTGAAAAACCATCCATAAAAGAGAATAATTCAAAATTAACCATGTTGTCAATCATGATTTTCATTATAGATAATGAAAAATCATCTTTTGGATATGCTTTATTTAAGTCCTTGTAGTCTACAAAAATGTGAATTTAGCTGACACAATACTTGCAATCCAATCGGGATATTTCTCTTCTTTGATGAAGCCTACTTCAATTAGTTTCTTTGTTTCTTCTATTACTTTTTGCTCTAGGTCAAGTTTCATCTTCCTAGGTACTTGTTTGACAGGTGAAAGTTCAGGATTGATAACCAACTTGTGGACTGCAACTTTAAGATCAAGTCCAAGCATCTCCCTGTAGCTCCATGTAAAGCAGTCAAGATCACAGGTTTTAGTTGGGTTTGGCTTTCCTCTGAGAGCTCTATGCTGATAAACGTTGGCCTAGGATCTTCTTTTGTACCAAAGTTGGCTTCCATTAGTTCATCAATTGTGGCTTGCCCCCTGCTTTCGAGTTTTGGTGGAGCTTCTTATGGTTTGAGGATCATATCTTCACCAACTGATTTATCATGCTGATTAGGACTTGATAGAGGTTCTTATTCTGGTTTGGAGGGTGTTTTTATGCATCATGGCCCCTTTCTTCATGTTTGGGTGAAGCTTTACTAAGGGGTTTCCCTTCTGTAATGTCTAGAGAGCTGTAATTGGCTTGATACATATGTTTGTGTGTTAGAAGGCATCGAGGATATTTGGTCATTCTCATCATCTTACAGAGGTCCAATGGTGACCATAAAACATGTATGATTGCTTAAAGCAAAGTAGTCCAGTTCTTTGAAATTCTTATTTTCTCTTCCAGGGATGTAAGTGCACCCTTAAGGTGGTGATGTAGGACACTCAAAGGAAGTTCAAGAATATCAAAAGAAGCTAATTCAGAAGTCAAGGGACCATGACAAATGATTTGATTCACTCTTCTATTTAAACTTAGGATTTACCTTACTTAGTACCTTTCTATGTTTAAAATTCTCTTTATTATGGTGTCTTAGGTCTTATTCTCGGATTCCACCAACCCAAGACCAATTTTGGACTGAATCCTATTCAGTTTAGGACTTGGGAAGGATGAATCTTTATTTAGGTTTTTATTTTCGTAGGTTAACTTATTTAGAACTTCTACCAACCCAATTAATGGGTTTAAACTGAGTTATATTCAGTTTAGGACTTGGGAAGCCAGAAACTTACTCAAATTGGATTTCTGGTATTTGTATAAATAGGGCTTCAGTCCTATGGACGGGAGACAACTTTATTCTCAATAAAGTTCTACTTTAGTGAATTTTCTCTCTTCCTTGTGGATTCAAGGAGTTCTTAACAGAGGCAACGGTGTTTTCCTCGTCTACCACGCTTGTTGCTACGTCAAGTGGTATCAGAGCGAGGCTATCCTTGCTTAATGTCTAACGACGACGCAACCAGCAGCAACCCTAGGGACGGTGCTCTTGTGGGTAATTGATGTAGGACAACTACATCTTTTTTCACAGTAAAATTAGAGATCCAGTCCAAGTTGAATTCCAACTCCAATCAGGATCCGTCAAAATTCATACAGCTACAGTCCAAAGGCCATATCTCCTAAGATATTGATCCAAATTCAGCAAATAACTATCCGTTGGAAAGCTGAGATCGATTCCTACAAGTCTCTTATTTACTATTTTGGATAATTCGGATTTTATATTGATCAAAATTAGGATTTATTTATCAGTCCGAGTCAATAACAGTCCTAGCCCAATAAGGAATAGGATTTATATATCTTTATTTAAGATCTGTTAAGTAGAATTCTTAGTAGAGTCTAAGTCCTATTTTTAGTCTATACCAAGTAGGAATCTAAGTTTATCAGAGGGCTATATATACAGCCCAAGGTTGTAACAAAAGGAAAAAGACTTTTCTATCAATAATATTCTCTTATTTTGGGTTTGTTCCCTTTTTATCTTCCTTGTGGATTCAAGGATCTATCGTGGCGAGAAGACGGTGATCTTCTTCCTATCCCTTGTGCCCCCTCCGGCTACCTCAAGCGGATCTATCATTGCGAGACGACGGTGATCTTCTCCCTATTCCTCATGCCTTCCTCCCGCTGCATCAAGTGAAGACGGTGATCTTCTCCCTATCTCTCGTGCTTTCTCCCTCTGCATCAAGAGAAGACGGCGCTCTTTCTCCGACCCCTCGTGCCCCCTCTTCCCGCTGCATCAGTAATCACATCAGCCGTGAGTATTTTGATTCGACCATGGAGGCAATCCAAAACTCACTTGCAAGGTTGATGCTGAGGATGGATCAACTTGAAGGCCTGCATCAACCACCTCGACGGATCGATGAAGTGACTCGCGATCCAATTGGTCGAGGAAAGGCTCCGCAAGTGAATCCAAAGGGTTTACAAATCCTTGAAAATTCCAGCGACGAAGAAGTTGAAGACATCCTTCACCGACCAGTTTCTGAGCATGATAGGCGTCATGATTTTCGCTTGAAGATTGATCTCCCATCTTTCAATGGCCAACTTCAGATTGAAGATTTTCTCGATTGGCTTGCTGAAGTGGAACGGTTCTTCGACTACATGGAGATTCCAGATTCGAAGAAAGTGAAGCTTGTTGCTTACCGACTCAAGGGGGGTGCATCAGCATGGTGGGAACGCATCCAGTTGGAAAGGACACGCCAAAATAAAGCTCCAATTCGAGCAAGGCCACGGATGAAGGCTCTTCTCGAAAAGCAATTCCTTTCCATAGATTATGACCAGGTACTCTTTCAGCAATATCAAAATTGTCGACAGGGTAATCGCAGTGTGAAGGCATATGCTGAGGAGTTCTATCGCCTATCAGCACGAAATAATCTAATAGAGACTGAATCTCATTAAGTGGCAAGATTCATCGTTGGGCTACGCACAACCATCCAAGATAGGATTTCTTTACAACCTATTTGGACGGTTAATGAGGCTGTGAGGAGTGCAACTCGTGTGGAGTCCCAATTGGAGCGACCTGTCATTAGAAATCAGGTGGGGAGAACCATTGGTGAGAATTCAAAAGGAGAACAATCTATTCCTAATGGAGGTGCAGCTACACAACCTTCTCGACCTCCCACACAAGTGAGTCTTGAAGCTAGACCTACAAGGCCATCAGGAAATGCCACATCAACAAAAAAATAAGGTGGCAGATGCTTAGAGCCGTTGGGCAGCCTTGATGGTAACTTTAAGCAACGAAGTTGAAGGGTTTGATTATTTGAAGGAATTGTTTGCTGAGGATGAAGATTTTAAAGAGGGGTATAGAAAGTGCCAAGCAGGACAAAGAACTGATTTATATCTCCATGAAGGCTTTCTCTTTAAGGGTTCTCGTCTTTGCATTCCAAGGTGCTCCTTGAGAGAAAAGGTGGTGAAAGAGTTGCATAGCAGTGGCTTAGCAGGACATCTTGGGCGTGACAAGAGCATTGCACTAGTTGAAGAGTGCTACTACTGGCCACAACTTAAGAGGGATGTTGGTCGCTTTGTACAAAGATGCTATGTATGCCAAACAGCCAAAGGAAGCTCTCAAAACACTGGCCTTTATACCCCATTGTCTGTGCTAAATGCCCCATGGGAGGATCTATCGATGGATTTTATTTTGGGCCTCCCCAGGACTCAACGAGGCTTAGATTCAGTATTTGTTGTTGTCGACAGATTTTCCAAGATGGCACACTTCATTCCATGTAAGAAAACCGCAGATGCAACAAGGGTGGCTAATCTATTCTTTCAAGAGATTGTAAGGCTACATGGAGTGCCAAAGACTATCACTTCTGATCGTGACACAAAATTTCTAAGTCACTTTTGGAAGACATTGTGGAAGCAATTTGATACGTCTCTACAATTTAGTAGTGCTTATCATCCACAAATAGATGGACAAACTGAAGTGGTGAATCGAACACTTGTAAACATCATTCGGTGTCTTGCAAGAGACAAACCAAAGCAGTGGGACTATGCCCTCGCACAAGCTGAATTTGCTTTCAACAACATGAAGAACAGGTCCACGGGAAAATCGCCATTTGAAATTGTCAATGGAAGAACACCAAAACACCCGCTGGATTTGGTGGTGTTGCCCAAATTACCAGGAACAAGCATAGCTGCAGACAATATGGCGGAGAGAATTATTGAAGTGCATACTGAGGTAAAGAAGAAATTAGAAGAATCCAATGCCAAATACAAAATTAAAGCGGACATTCATAAGCGTTCAAAAGAGTTTCAAGAAGGAGATCTGGTGATGGTGCACTTGAGGAAGGAACGGTTTCCAGCTGGAACTTACAACAAACTGAAACAGAAGAAAATTGGGCCACTGAAGATACTGAGAAAGATAAACAACAATGCCTATGTCATCGACCTTCCGAAGGATTTGGGGATCTCAAACACTTTTAATATTCAAGATTTGTTTGACTACTATGCACCTGAGGATTGCACATTACGACAAAGTAACTCGATGACGAGTTCTTTACAAGAAGGGGACACCCTTGACGTAGCAACAAGCGTGGTAGACGAGGAAAACACTGTTGCCTCTGTTAAGAACTCCTTGAATCCACAAGGAAGAGAGAAAATTCACTAAAGTAGAACTTTATTGAGAATAAAAGTTGTCTCCCGTCCATAGGACTGAAGGCCTATTTATACAAATACCAGAAATCCAATTTGGGTAAGTTTCTGGTTTCCCAAGTCCTAAACTTAATATAACTCAGTTTAAACCCATTAATTGGGTTGGTAGAAGTTCTAAATAGGTTAACCTACGAAAATAAAATCCTAAATAAAGATTCATCCTTCCCAAGTCCTAAACTGAATAGGATTCAGTCCAAAATTGGTCTTGGGTTGGTGGAATCCGAGAATAAGACCTAAGACACCATAATAAAGAGAATTTTAAACATAGAAAGGTACTAAGTAAGGTAAATACTAAGTTTAAATAGAAGAGTGAATCAAATCATTTGTCATGGTCCCTTGACTTCTGAATTAGCTTCTTTTGATTTTCTTGAACTTCCTTTGAGTGTCCTACATCAGGTGGGTTATCATAAGTAGAATAGTTTAATAAAGAACCTGATACTTCTCTCACTGAAATAGGCAATAGGGCAACCCTCTTGACATAGCAAAGCTCCAAGTCCAACTCCAGAAGCATCACACTCAATTTTAAAAAGTTTTGGAGGTCTGGTAGTGCTAAAATAGGATCTGAACAAAGCTAATGCATCAATCTTTGCTGGTTGTGGAGGATTTGTCCTCGAATCCAGCAGGTCTACATTTTTGAGATAGGGAGAAAGATCATGAATATTGGAAGTAGCTGAAACATTGTAGTCTCTGAGTAGGTCTATCTTATGAAGTATATTCTCCAACTTTTTGCAATATGATGTAGGACACTCAAAGGAAGTTCAAGAATATCAAAAGAAGCTAATTCAGAAGTCAAGGGGCCATGACAAATGATTTGATTCACTCTTCTATTTAAACTTAGGATTTACCTTACTTAGTACCTTTCTATGTTTAAAATTCTCTTTATTATGATGTCTTAGGTCTTATTCTCGGATTCCACCAACCCAAGACCAATTTTGGACTGAATCCTATTCAGTTTAGGACTTGGGAAGGATGAATCTTATTTAGGATTTTATTTTCGTAGGTTAACTTATTTAGAACTTCTACCAACCCATTAATGGGTTTAAACATGGGTTATATTCAGTTTAGGACTTGGAAAGCCAGACACTTACTCAAATTGGATTTCTGGTATTTGTATAAATAGGCCTTCAGTCCTATGGACGGGAGACAACTTTTATTCTCAATAAAGTTCTACTTTAGTGAATTTTCTCTCTTCCTTGTGGATTCAAGGAGTTCTTAACAGAGAGGCAACGGTGTTTTCCTCGTCTACCACGCTTGTTGCTACGTCACAATACCTTGAATGAACCTTCAGATCGTGGCATCAACTTTGACTTCCTCTTGCTTGGAAACCTTTCTTTTCTCATGTGAATCCCCACCAAGTTTTCTGGAGCAAACTGAACTTTTTCCCTATGCTTATCAGCTGCTTGTTTGTAGGCTTTATTCTTCTTCTCAATTTGTCTATGGATCCACTCATGTAGCATCTTCATTGTTTTTGCTCCTTCATTAATTCTTTCCTGCTCAGGAAGTGGAGTGAGATCAATTTGGGTGATAGGATTGAGGCCATAAATAATCTCAAATGGAGTACTCCCTGTAGTGTGATGAGTGCTACTGTTGTAGGCAAACTCTGCATGTGCTAGGTGTTCATCCCAACTCTTCAAGTTCTTGATTACCAAAGTTCTCAACAAGGTTGATAGAGTTCAATTTACCACCTCAGTTTACCCATCAGTTTGTGGATGACATGTGGTGCTAAACAACAGCTTGTTTCCTAACTTTCTCCACAATGTCTCCTAGAAATAACTAAGGAACTTCACATCATGATCTGAAACAATACTTTTAGGAACTCCATGAAGCTTAATAATCTCTTTGAACAATAATCTGCAATGTGAGAGGCATCATCTGCCTTGTGACAGGAAATAAAATGAGCCATTTTCGAAAATCAGTCTCCTGCCACCATAACAGAATCCTTTACCCCTAGTGTTCTTGGCTGCCCAAATACAAAGTCCATGCTCACATCAGTCCATGGGATTTCTGAAATTAGCAGAGGGGTGTACATTCTCACATCCTGGAGAATTATTCTATGACTTATCCTTATGACAAGCAATACATCTGTTGACAATAGCTTGCCCATTCTTTATAATTCCTGGCCAATAGATTGTTGTGAGAGGGAGTTGTGTTGATTTGAGGAGAGAGCTGGTGTTACCTGTGTTGAGATTCCAGAGAATTTGAGACAGCAACTGCTAAGACTGTTCCCACTCATATACTAGCCAAAGTTCTTTATCTATGATGTCCTTATTCTTGTATTCTTCTCCCCTATAGGAAGTTACAGCTCATACTCAGTATAGATTATGGACCCTTTGCATGCTGGAGTTGGCTGCTGGAACAATAGGGTGGTGCCTTATTGCACTGTAGGCGCACACTCTCAGGGTATACTCCACTTTTGACTGCCATTTCTCATCTGGCTGCTTAAGCCCTAACCCTCAGCTTTCGTGAGACTAAACGATGTCCCCTAGGTGAAAGGGGCCACCATTTTCTTTCTTTCCTCAATCATTCTGATCATTTCTCTTTTTTGATCCCCAGATTGGTTCATTTCCACCTTCTATCTATGCAATTCTTGAATCTGTTTCTTGATTTTCGAAGGTGAGGCTTGTTGAGTTCAGAGATGGGATGGAGAGGAGGGAATGCGAGTGATTCATTGTCTAGCTATAACTAGCCTGACAGTGAGGAAGAGCTTAAAGAAGGATAGGAAGGGTTGCAAGCCTTTTGGAGCTTCAGTGGGCATTGTCTCCATTCCTTTCTCAATCACAACAAATATTTGGGATGTCTCTTTAGCCTCGTTTATAAAATTTTGCACAATCAGGAAGGAGTGACCCTCCTCTTGTAAACTCTTGGGTCGACGCTCTTCGCCAATGGGGGTAAGGATAATTTTCTTTCCATCTTTGAAGAAGATGTAGCGATTGTCTCGCCCACGATGTGTAGAATCTCTATCAAATTGCCAAGGTCTGCCAAGAAGAATATGGCATGCATTCATCTCCACAACATCACAGGTTACCTCATCCTTGTAGAATTTTCCAATGGAAAAACAAATTTGACACCGTTCAGTTACCTTGGTTTCACCAACCTTTTTAATCCAGCCGATCTTGTAGGGAGAAGGATGTGATTCTGTCTTCAATTGAAGCTTGTCAACCATAGTCTTGGAGATGATGTTTTCACTGCTTCCTCCATCAATAATCATGTCACAGATCTTGCCATTTACTGTGCAGCGAGTGCGAAAGATATTGTGACGTTGTAGGTTTTCCTCTTGCTTTGGGATGTACATCAGATTTCGAACTACTAAAGATGACCTTTCACCATCAGGCTCCTCGAATATTCCATCTTCATAGTTTTCTTGATCACAAGCTAGGTCATCATCTTTTGAGTCATGTACATTGTCAGCAACAAAATTATCTTCAATAGCCAAGTTCACAGGTTGTCGTGCTGGACAAACATTAGAACGATGTCCAAATCTTCCACAACGATAGCACTTTAGATCAGGATTTGAACTTGGGTTCTTTGCTGATGTGGCAGTTCCTGATGGCCTTGTAGGTCTAGCTTCAAGACTCACTTGTGTGGGAGGTCGAGAAGGTTGTGTGTAGCTTGCACCTCCATTAGGCATCGATTGTGCTCCTTTTACATTCTCCCAATGGTTATCCCCACCTGATTTTTGATGAAGGTCGCTCAATTGGGGACTCA
>RXID01001289.1:137500-153406 GCA_005019695.1 Trichopus zeylanicus subsp. travancoricus | reverse complement strand
GCGATAATAGGAGAAGTAGTAGTAGTAGTAGGAACAATAGTAGTTGTAGTAGTAGTGTAGTAGTAGTAGCAGTAGCAATAGTAGTAGAGGTAGTAGCAGCAGCATTAGTAGTAGTAGTCATAGCAGTAGTTGTAGTAGTAGTAGTATTAGTTGTAGTAGCAGTAGTAGTAGTTGTAGAAGTAGTAGTAGTAGTAGTCATGGTAGTGGGGTAGTAGTAGTAGCAGTAGTAGTTGTGGTAGAGGTAGTTATAGTAATCGTAATAGCAGTAGTAGGAGCAGTAGTAGTAGCAGCATTAGTTGTACTGGTTGTCACAAATGTAGCAATAGACGTAGTAGTAGTTGTAGAAGTAGTAGTCGCTATACTTGTAGCTGCAATAGTTGTAGCAGTAGTTGTACTACTAGTACCAGTAGTAATAAAAGTTCTAGTAGTAGTAGGAGTATTGGTAGTAGAAGTACGTGGAGCAGTAGTAATCATAACAGTTGTAGTAGAAGTAGTTGTTAGAGTAGTAGTAGTAGTAGTAGTAGTAGTAGTAGTAGTAGTAGTAGTAGCAATAGTCGTAGTAATAGGAGTAGTAGTAGTAGCAATAGTTGTAGTTGTAGTAATAGTGTGGTAGTACAGTAGTAGTAGTAGTAGTAGTAGTAGTATCAATAGTCATAGTAATAGGAGTAGTAGTAGTAGCAATAGTAGTAGTTGTAGTAGTAGTGTGTGGTCGTACTTCCAGTAGTTGTAGTAGCAGAGTTTGTAGCGATAGCAGCAACAGTAGTAGTTGTAGTTGTAGCACTTGAAGTCGTAGCAGCAGCAACAGTAGTAGTCATGGTAGTAGTTGCAAAAGTAGTAGCTGTAACACGAGAAGTAGAAGTAGTAGTACATGTTGTAGTAGCAGTAGTAGTAGTAGCTGCAGGAGTAGTAGTAGTTGTAGTCGTAGTAGTAGTAGCAGTAGTAGAAGTAGTGGTAATAGTAGTAGTAGTAATAGTAGTAGTAGCGGTGGTAATAGTAGTAGTAGTAGCGGTGGTAATAGTAGTAGTAGTACTAGCTGCAGTAGCAGCATTAGTAGTAGTAGTAATAGTAGGAGTACTTGTAGTTGTAGTAGTAGTAGTAGTAGTATTAGGAGTAGTAGCAGGAGTCGTAATTGTAGTAGTCATAGTAACAGTAATGGTAGTAGCAGTAGTAGTAAAAGCAGTAATAGTAGAGTAGTTGTAATAACAAAAGTAGTAGGAGTGGTAGTTGTAATAGCAGCAGCAGTAGTGGTGGTGGTGGTGGTAGTAGTTGTAGTTGTAGTAGTAATAGTAATAATTGTAGTAGTAGTAATAGTTGTAGCTGTTGGAGTAGTTGTAGTAGTAGCACTAGAAGTATTAATAGGACTTGTAGTAGCAGCAGCAGCAAAGTTATTAGTAGTTGTAGTAGTAGTAGTAGCAGAAGCAGTAGTAGTTATGCTGGTAGTAGTAGGAGGAGGAGGAGGAGGAGCAGCGTTGTAGTAGGTTTAGGAGTAGAACTAGTAGTATTAGGAGGAGGAGGAGTAGTAATAACAGTATTAGAAGTTGTAGTGGTAGTGGGAGTAGTAGTAGATGTAGCAATAGAAGTGGGAGTAGTAGTAGATGTAGCAATAGAAGATGTAGTAGTAGTAGTGTTAGTAATAATCGAAGATGTAGTCGTATTAGGGGTAGTAGTAGTCGTAACAGCGGCAGTAGTAGTAGCAACAGTAGTAGCAAAAGCTGTAGTAACAATAGTTGGAGTAATAGTATTAGTAGTAGTTTTGGTAGAAGTAGTAGCAGTACTAGTTGTTGTTGTAATGGTAGTTCAATAGCAGTAGTAGTTGTAGTAGTGGTAGAAATAGTGATAGTAGTAGATGTAGTAGTAGTAGTATTAGCAGCAGGAGTAGTGGTGGTAGCAGTCATAGGAGTTGTAGGTGGAATAACACTAGTAGCAGCAGTAGTAGTGGTTGTTGTATTACTAGTGGTAGTAGCAGTTGCAGCAACAGCAGTAGTAGTAGTAGAAACGCCAGTAGCAATAGTAATAATAATGGTAGTCGTAGTAGTTGTAGTAGCAGTAGCAGTAGTAGGAGAAGTAATAGTAGTACCAGCAGAAGCGGTAGGGGTAGCAGCAATGGTTGGAGTAGGATAAGAAGTAGGGATAGTAGTAGTCGTAGTGGTAGCAGCAACAATAGTAGTAGCAGCAACAGGAGTAGTATTAATAGTTGCAGTAATATTAGTAGTAGGAATAGTAGCTGCAGTAGTAGTAGTAGTAGCAGCTGCTGCAACAGTAGTAGTAGTAATAGGAGAAGTATTAGTAGGAAAGTAGTAGTAGTAGTAATAGTAGTAATACTAGAAATAGTTTTAGTAGCAATAATAATAGCTGGAGTTGCAACAGTAGAGCAGTAGTACAGCGATAGTAATAGCCGTAGTAGTAGCTGCAGTAGCATCAACAGCAGTAGTAGTGCTAGTAATAGTAGTTGCAGTAGTAGTAGTCGTAGTAGTAATAGCAGCAGCAGCAGTTGTAGTAATAGTAGCAGCAGTGGTAGCAGTTGCAGTAGTCATGGTAGAAGTTATAGCAGTAGCAATTGTACCAATAGTTATAGCTGTAGTTGTAGTTGGAGAAGTAGTAGTAGTTGCTATAGTAGCAGAATTAGTAGCAGTAGTAGTAGTAGTAGAAGTAGTAGGAGAAATAGATTAGTAGCAGCACCAGTAGTAGTAGTAGTAGAAGTTGTAGGAGAAATAGAATAGCAGCAGCAGTAGTGTTAGTAGTAGTGTTGGTGCTAGCCGTAGTAGTAGTAGCAGTTGTAGTAGTGTTGGTGTTGGCAGTAGTAGTAGGAGAAGTAGTTGAAGTAGTAGCAATAATAGTAGTAGCGGTAGTTGTTGTTGTTGTTGCTGTTGTAGTAGTAGTTATTATTGTTATTGTTGTAGTGGTAGTAGCTGTAATACAGGTAGTAATATTAATGACAATAGCAGTAGTAGTAGCAGAAATAGTAGTAGTAGTAGCAGTTGTAGTAATAGTAGAAGCAGCAGTAGTAGTGGTAGGTGAAGTAGTAGTAGTATTAGTAGAAGCAGTACTAGCAGTAGTAGTAGTTGTTGTGGTAGTAGGAGTAATAACAGTATTAGCAGGGTCAGCAGTGGTAGCAGTAGTGATAGTATGAGCAGCTATTTTGATAATAGTAGTAGTTGTAGAAATAAAGTAGTAGTTGTTGTATTAGTAATAGTTATAGTAGTTGTAGTAGTAGTCACAGTAATAGTGGAAGTAGTACTATTGCCAGTAGTTGTAAACAGTAGTAGCAGCAGCAATTATAGCAATCATAGTAGTCATAGTGGTGGTAGTAGTTGTCGTGGTTGTAGTAGCAGTAGTATCAGCAGTAGTAGTAGTAGTAGTGTAGTAGTAGTAGTAACAGTAGTAGTAGTAGTAATAGTAGTAGTAGTATTAGTACTAGTAGGAGCAGTAGCAATTCTAGTAGGTATTATAGTAGTAGCAGAAGTAGCAGTTGTAATTGCAATAGTAGCAGCAGCAGTAGTCTTTGTAGTAGCAGTAGTAGCAATAGTAAAAGTGGTAGTAGCAGTAGGAGCAGTAGTAGCGGTAGTAGCGGTAGTAGTAATGGCATTGGTAGTATTAGTAGTGACAGTAGATGTAGAAGTAGTAGTAGTAGGAGCGGTAGTATTAGTAGCAGCTGTAATAGTTGTAGTGGTAGTAGCAGTGGTAATAGTAGTAGCAGTAGTAGTAGTTGCAATTGTTGTAGTAGTAGTAGTAGAAGAAGAAGTAGTAGTAGTCGTAGCTGTAGCCGTAGTAAAAGCAGAAGTAGCAGTTGTAGTTATGGTTGATGTAGTAGCAGCAGTAGCAGTTGTAGCTGTCGTAGCAATTGTAGCTCTAGCAGTAGATCTAGTAGTAACAGTAATAGTGGTAGTAGCAGTAGCAGTAGTTATAGTAGTTGTGGAAGTGGTAGGAGCGGAAATAGAAGTTGTATCAATGGCTCCATTGGTAGGAGTAGCAGTAGTGGTTGTAGCAGAAGTAGTAGTTGTACAAATAGTAGTAGGAGAAGTAGTAGTAGCAATAGTAGTAATATTATTAGTAGTAGTTGTTGTTGTAGCAGTAGTAGGAGTGTTAGGAGTAGTAGCAGTAGTAGCAGTGGTAGTAGTTGTAATAATAGAAATGGTAGTAGTGGTAGTAGAAGTAGCAATATTAGAAGTTGTTGTAATAGTAGTAATCATTGTAGTAGAGGTTGTAGTAGTGCTAGAAGTTGTAGGTGCTATAGTAGTAGCAGTAGCAGTAGGAGTAGTTATCATACTATTAGTTGTATTAGCAGTAGTATAAGTAGTAGTGGTAGTAGTATTAGTAGTAGTAGTAGTAGTGGTACTAGTTGATGCAATACCAGTAGTAGTTGTAGTGGTAGTAGTAGTAGTAGTAGTAGTAGTAGTAGTAGTAGTAGTAGTAGTCGCAGCAATAATAGGAGAAGTAGTAGTTGTAGCAGTAGCAGTAGTAATAATTGCAGTAGTAGTAGCAATAGTCGTAGTAGTGATGTAGCAGTAGTAGAAGTAGTAGTAGTCATAATAGCAGCAGCAGTAGTAGTATTAGTAGTAGTTGTCATAAATGTAGCAATAGAAGGAGTAGTAGTTGTAGTAGTAGTTGATGTACTAGTAGCTACAATACTAGTAGTAGTGGTACTTGTTGTAGTAGTAGTAGTTGTATTAGTAGCAGTAGTAGTAGGACTAGTTGTAGTAAAAGTAGTTGGTGCAGTAGTAGCAGTGGGGGTAGTAGTAGTAGTAGGAGGAGTAGTAGCAATAATAGTAGTAGTAGCAGTAGTAGTAGTACTAGTAGTAGCAGCAGCAGTAGTAGTAGGAGTAGTGGTAGTAGAAGTACTAGTAGCAGTAGTAATAGTAGTAGTAGTAGTAGTAGCAAAAGTAGTAGGAGTAGTAGTTGTAGTAGTAGTAGTAATAGTAAGAGTAGTACTAGTAGTAGTAGTACTTGTTGTCGGAGTAGAAGTAGTAGTGGTAGTATTAGGTGTAGTAGCAGGATTTGTAGTAGTAGTAGTCGTAGTAACAGTAGTGGTAGTAGCAATAGTAGTAATAGCAGTAATAGTAGAATAGTAGTAGTAACTGAAGTAGAAGGAGTGGTAGTCGTAATAGTTGTAGTAGTTGTAGTAGTATGAGTAGTAGTAGTAATAGTAGCAGCAGTAGCAGTAGTGGCAGTGCTAGAAGTGCTAGTAGTACTTGTAGTAGTAGTAACAGTAGTAGTAGGAGGAGTAGCAGCAGCAGCAGCAGCAGCAGTAGCAACAGTTGTTGTAGCAGCAACAGTGGTAGCAGTTGTGCTGGTAGTTGTAGGAGTAGGAGTAGCAGAAGCATTATTAGTAGTGGTTGTTGTGGTAGTAGTAGTATAGTAGTAGTTGAAGTAGTAGTAGTTGTCGGAGTAGGAGTAGAAGTAATAGCACTAGTAGTAAAACTAGTAGTATTAGTAGTTGTGGTAGTGTTGGTAACAGTAGTAGTAGTTGTCGCAGTAGTATTAGTAGCAATAGCAGTAGTAGTTGTAGTAGTAATAGTAGTAGTAATTGTAGCAGTAGTGGTAGTAGTAGTAGTATTAGAAGCAGCAGTAGTAGCAGTAATAGTAATAGGAGTAGTAGTTGGAATAGCACCTGTAGCAGCAGTAGCAATAGTTGTTGTAGTAGTTTTGGTAGTAGCAGCAGCACCAGTAGTAGGAGTAGAAGCAATACTAGCAACAGTAATAATAACGGTAGTCGTAGTAGTTGCAATAGCAGCAGTAGTAGTAGGAGAAGTGGTAGTAGTACCAATAGAACCAGTAGGGGTAGTAGCAGTGGTAGCAGCAGGAGAAGAAGTGGGTATAGAAGTCGGTGAAGTAGGTATAGTAGTAGTAGTGGTAGTAGTAGCAAGAGTCGCAGTAGCAACAATAGTAGAAGTATTAACAGTTGCAGTAATACTAGTAGCAGTAGTTGTAGCTGCAGTAGTTGTAGTAATAGCAGTAGTAGCTGCAATAGTAGTAGTAGTAGTAATAAAAGTTGTATTAGTAGTTAAATTAGTAGTTGTAGTAATAGTAGTAGTAGTAGAAACAATATTAGTAGCAATTATAATAGTAGTAGTTGCAATAGTAGAGCAATAGTACGCCGATAGTCGTAGCAGTAGTAATAGTGGCAGCCGCAACAGCAGCAGCAGCAACAGTAGTACTAGCAATAGTAGTAGTAGTATTAGTAGTAGCAGTAGCAGCAGCAGTAGTAGTAGTAGAAGTAGTCGTGGTAGTAGTAGTAGCTGTAGAAGGTGCAATAAGAGCAAAAGTAGTGGTAGTAGCAGTCGTAGTTGTGGTTGTAGAAGTATTAGTAGTAGTAGTAGCAGCAGTAGTAGTAATACTAGTAGCAGTAGTAGTACTAGTAGTAGTAGTAGTGGTAGTGGTGGGAGTAGTAGTAGGAATATGTGTAGGAGAAGAAATGCTAGTTGTAGTAGTACTGGTAGTAGTATTAGTATGAGTAGTAATAGTAGTAGTAGTTATTATAGCAGGAGTAGCAGTAGCGATAGTAGAGGTCAAAATAATAGTAGTAGTAGTATTAGGAGTAGTAGTAGTAGTAGTAGTTATTGTTGTAGTAGTAGTTGCAGTAGTAATAGTAGTAGCTGGATTAGTAGTCGCAGTAGTAGTGGTAGTAGTAGTCATAGTAGTAGAAGTAGTAGTAGTAGTGGCAGTCGTAGTATTTTTTTTAGTAGTAGATGTAATAATGGAAGAACTAGTAGGAGTATTACTCATAGTAGTAGTAGCTTTAATTGTAGGTGCAGAAGTATAGAAGTAGTAGTACTATTAGTAGTAGTAGTAGTAGCAGCAATTGTAGTAGTAAAAGTCATAGTAGTAGTAATTGTAGAAGTATTAGTTGGAGTAGCAGTAGTAGTAGCAGTAGTTATAGTAGTAGTAGTAGTAATAGCACTACCAGTAGTAGTAGTGGTAGTGATATGGTAGTAGTTGTAGTACTTGTAGCAGAAGTAGTAGGAATAGAAGTCGTAGCAGCAGCAATAGTAGTAGTAGTAGTAGTAATAGGAGTAGTACTAGTAGTAGCAGTAGTAGTAGAAGTCGTAGAAATAATAGTAGTAGTTGTTGTTGTTGTTCTTGTAGTTATAATAGTTATTGTTGTAGTGGTAGGAGTAGTAGCAGTAGTAGTAATAGTAGTAATAGCAGTAGTAGTAGTAATAGTAGTAGCAGGAGTAGAACTAGTAGTAATAATAGTACTAGTAGTGGTAGTCGTAGTAGAAGTAGTAGTAGTAGTAGTAGTAGTAGTAGTAGTAGTAGTAATAGAACTAGTAGTAGTAGGAGTAGCAGTAGCAACAGTAGCAGTAGAAGTAGTAGCTGCAATAACGCTAGTAGTAATAGTATTGGTAGTAGTAGTAGCAGTAGTCATAGTAATTGTAGGAGAAGCAGAAATTGTAGCAGTAGAAGTAGTTGTAGAAGTAGTAGTAGTGATAGTAGTAGCGGCAAACGTTGAAGTAGCAATAGAAGTAGAAGTTGTAGTATTGCTGTAGTAGTACTAGTAGTAGCAAAAGTAAAAATAGAAATTGTAGTAGCAACAAAAATAGTAGTAGTAGTAGTAGCAGCAGGAGTATTTGTACTAGAAGCAATAGTTGTAGTAGTGCCAGCAGTAGTAGTACTAGCTGTAGTAGTTGTTGTTGTTATAGTTTTAGTAGTAGTAGTTGCAGTTATAGCAGCAGTAATTGTAGTAGTAGTACAAGTAGTAGTAGTAGTTGTCGCTGTTGTTGCTGTAGAAGTAGTGATGGTCATAGTAGTAGTAGTAGTTGTAGTAGTAGTAGAAGTAGAAGAAGAAGTAGTAGTAGTAAAAGTAGTAGCAATGGTAGTAGTAGTAGTAGTAGTAAAACTAGCAGCAACAGTGGTAGTGGTAGTAGTAATAGGAGTAGTAGTAGCAGTAACAAAAGTCATAGTAATAATAGTAGTAGTAGTAGTAAGACTAGTTGTTGTAGTAGTAGAAGTAGTAGTAGTTGTTGTTGTAATAACAGTAGCAGTAGTAGCAGTCCAGTCGCAGCAGCAGTAGCCGTAGTAGTAACAGTACTAGCAATAGTAGAAGTAGTAGTAATAATAGTAGTAGTGGTAGTAGTTGTTGTTGTTGTATGAGCAGAGTGGTAGTAGTTGTAGTAGCAATTGTAGTAGTAGTAGTGGAAGTAGTAGTAGTTGTACCAGTAGTAGTAGTACATGTACTAGTTGGAGGAGTAAGTGTAGGAGTTGGAGTAGTAGTTGTTGTTGTAGTAGTAGTAGGAGGAGTAGTAGTAGTTTGAGTAGCAACATAAGTAGTAGCATCTGTCGTAGTAATAGTAGTAGGAGTAGAAGTAGATCGAGTAGTAGTAGTAGTAGTAGCAATAGGAGTTGTAGTAGTTTTTGGAATAGGAGTAGTAGTAGTAGTACCCGTAGCAAAAGTTGTAGCAGTGGTAGTAGTAGTAGTAGTAGTAGTAGTTTCAGGAATTATAGTAGTACTAGTAGCAGCATAAGCAGTGGTAGCAGTAGTAGTCATTGTAGTAGAAGTTGTAGCAGTAGAAGTAGTAGTAGGAGTAGCAGTACGAATAGCAGTTGGAGTAGTAGTAGTAGTAGTAGCAGCGGTAGCTGTAATAGTAGGAGGAGTTATAGATGTGGTAGTTGTAATAGTTCTACTAGTAGTAGTAGTTGAAGTAGTATTAGTTGTAGTTGTAGTAGAAGTAGCAGGAGTAGTAGAAATTGTAGCAGTAGTAGTAGTAGTAGGAGGAGGAGGAGGAATACTAGTAGTTGCAATAGTAGTTGTACTTGTAGTAGTAGTATTTGGTGTACTAGTAGTATTTGCAGTAGGGGTAGTGGTAGTAGTAGTTGCAGTAGTAGTAGTGACAATAGTAGTTGTAGCAATAGTAGTAGTACTAGTAGTAGTAATTGTAGTAGTTCTTGGAGTAGTAGCTGTGCTAGTAGTAGTTGTTGTAGGAGTAGCAGTTGTAGTTATAGTATTAGCAGCAGCAGTAGTAGTAGGAGTAGTAGAAGTGGCAATAGTTGTCGAAGTAGCAATAGTAGAAGCAGTAGCAGTAGAAGTAGTAGTAGTAGCCGCAGTAGTGATAATAGTAGCGGCAGAAGTAGTAGTAACAATAGTAGTAGAAGTTGTAATAGTAGTAGTGCTACTACCAGCAAAAGTAGAAGTAGACATAGAAGTTCTAGTAGTAAGAGGAGTAGTAGCAGCAGCAGCTAGAGTAGTAGTTGAAGTAGGAGCAACAGTAGTAGTAGTGTTAGTAGTAGTAGTAGTAGTAGGAGTTGGAGTAATAGTAGTAGTAGTAGTAGCCGCAGTTGTAGCTATACTACTAGTAGTTGTTGTCGTTGTTGTTGTTGTTGGTGTTGTAGAAGTAGTAGTGCTCATACTAGTTGTAGTAGTAGTAGTAGAAGTAGAAGAGGTTGTTGTAATAGTAGAAGTACTTGCAATAGTAGCAATAATAGCAATAGTAATTGTAGTGGTAGGAGTAATCGTTGTAGTAGTAATAGTGGTAGTAGTACTGGCAGCAACTGTAGTAGTAGTAGTAGTAGAAGTAGAAGTAGTAGTTGTTGTTGTAGTAGTAGTGCAATAGTAGTAGAAGTAGTAGTTGTTGTAGTAGTAGTAGTGCAATAGTAGTAGAAGTACTAGTAGGAGGAGTAGGTTTAGGAGGAGCAATGGTAGGGGGAGTAGTAGTAGTTTGAGTAGCAACAGAGGTAGTAGCAAAAGTCGCAGTAATAGTAGGAGTAGTAGTAGATGGAGTAGTAGTAGTAGTAGCAGTAGTAGCCATAGTAGTTTTAGTAATAGGAGGAGTAGTAGTAATAATTGTAGTAGCAATAGTTGTTGTAGCGATAGCAGCAGCAGCAGCAGTAATAGTAGTAATAGTTGTAGTAGTAGTAGAAGCAGTAGTAGCTGTAGCAGTTGTAGCAGTAGAAGTAGTAGTAAGAGTAGCAGTAGGTACAGGAGGTGGAGTGGTAGTATTAGTAGTAATTATCAGAGTAGCAGCAGTGCTACTAGTAGCTGTTGTATAAGTAGTTGTTTTAGCAGTAGTATTAGTAGTAGCAGCAATAGGAGTTATTGTCGTAGTAGTAGTAGTAATAATAGTAGTAGGAGTATTAGTTGTACTAATTGTAGTAGTTGTTAGAGTAGATGCAGCGCTAGTAGTAGTAGTAGCAGTAGTACTGTAGTAGTAGCGGCAGTTGTAGTAGTATTAAGAGTTGTAGCAGTAGCAGTAGCAGTATTAGTAGTAGTAGTAGGAGAAGGAGGAGTTGTAGTCTTAGCAATATGAGTAGTTGTTGTTGTAGTAGTAGCAGTAATAGTAGTGTAGCAACAGTTGTAGTAGTGGTAGCAGCAGCTGCAGCAGTAGCAGTAGTAATAGCGGTAGAATTAGTAGTAGTAGTAGTAGTAGTAGAAGTAGTAGCAGTTGTAGTAGTAGCAGTAGTAGTGGTAATGGGGAGTAGTAGTAGTAGCAATAGTAGAAGTTGTAGGAGTAGCGGTAGTTGTAGTTGTAGTATTAGTAGTTGTAATAGTAGTTGTTGTTTGAATAGTAGTAGTGCTAGTAGTAGTTGTTGTAGTAGTAGTGAAGTTATAGTAGCAGTAGTAGTAAATGTAATAACAGAAATAGTAGTAGCAGTAGTATTAATTGTTGTTGTAGCATTTGAAGTAGTAGTAGAAGTAATCATAGTTGTAGAAGTAACAGGAGCAGTAGTACTAGTAGTAGCAATTATAGTAGAATTTGTAGCAATTTTAGTAGTAAGAGTGGTGTTGTTGCTGCTCCTATTGCTAATACTACTACTACTAGTACTAACACTACTATTACTATTACGGCTACTACTGCTTCTACTGCTGCTACTATTACTACTACAACAACAACAACTACTACTACTAGTGCTACTACTACTACTACTACTATTAATGCTACTACTGCTACTACTACAACAACTACTACTAGAGCTGCTGCTACTAATGCGACTACTACTTCTCCTACTACTAAAGCTGCTCCTACTACTCCTACTAATACTATTGAAACTTCAACAATAACAACTACTATTGCCACTACGAATGGTACAATTACTATTACAGTGACTACTGCTTCTCCTACTACTACTGCAACATTTGCTACTACTATTGCTTTTACTACTATTGGTACTACTACCAAGACATCAACTATTTCTACTACTGCGACAACTACTATTAGTACTAAATCAACTGCTTCAATGACCGATACTACTATTACAATTGCTACTATTGCCACTACCGCTCCTACTACTACTACTGCAACTACTTCTACTACTACTACTACTGAAACTACCGCTACTACTGCAGCTACTGTTGCTACTACAATTACTGCAACTACTATTGCTACTGCTATTGTTACTACTATAGCTATTACTACTGCTACTACTGCTACTATTGCTATTACAACTGTTACTGCTAATACTACTACTACTACTACTGCTCCACTACTACTGCTTCAACTATTGCGGCTGCTAATACTAGTACTACTACTACTATAGCTACTGCTACCAGTACTACTTCTACTACTCCTACCGCTTCTACTATGGCTGCTATGACTTCTGCTAATGCTAATTCTACTTCGGCTGCTTCTACTTCTACCACCACTTCTACTTCTACTTCTACTTCTACTTCTACTTGCTACCCCTACTACAATTGCTACTACTACTACAGCTACTACTCTTGCTAGTCCTACTTCAACTACTACTACTACTACTCCTGTTGCTGCTGCTGCTCCGTCTACTACTACTACTACCACTATTGTTACTGCTATTACTACTAATACTGCCACTATTGCTACTACTGTTGCTACCCCTACTATAACTACTACTCCTACTGCAATAGGTACTGCTATTACTACTAGTACTATCACTATTGCTACTACTACTACCCCGACTACTCCGACTACTCCAACAACTATTGTTATTGTTACTATTTTTACTACAACAATAGCTGCAACTGCTACTATTGCTACTGCTGCTGCTGCTGCTACTACTACTACTACTACTATTGCTTCTTCTATTACTACTGCTGCGATTGCTACTACTATTTATACTGCAACTACAACAACTAGTACTATGACTATTACTACTACAACTGCTACTACTACTTCTATTTCTTCTATTACTATTCTTTACTCCGACTAGTATTACTATTATTACTACTACAACTGCTACCCCTACTACTATTACAATTATTACTAGTACTACAACTGCTG
The DNA here is from genome assembly GCA_005019695.1 of Trichopus zeylanicus subsp. travancoricus. Lineage (NCBI taxonomy): Eukaryota > Viridiplantae > Streptophyta > Magnoliopsida > Dioscoreales > Dioscoreaceae > Trichopus > Trichopus zeylanicus. The sequence goes on along the minus strand of RXID01001289.1, from coordinate 141,221 downwards.
CTGCTGCTGCTGCTAATATTACAACAATAACTACTACTATGACTGCTCCTAATACTACTACTACAACTTCTGCTACTGCTATTGCTACTGGTACTACTGCTACTGCTACTACTACTGCTACTACTACAGCAACTGCTACAGCTACGACATGTACTACTATTGCAACAACAACTTGTGCTACTACTACTACTACTACTAGAGCTATGACTACTACTGCGGCTATTGCTGCTAATGATACTCCTACTGCTACAATTGCTACCGCTACAACAACTACTACTACTATTATTATTTCTAGTACTATTGCTATTACTACTGCAGCTACTACAAATACTACTACCAAGACTACTACTGCTACTGCTGTTGCGACTACTACTACTCCAATTCCTACTACTACTACAGCTACTGCTAGTCCTACTACTGCTACAACTGCTTCTACTACTTCTAATACTACAACGACTACTACTATTGCTACTCCTCCAACTCTGGTCTGCTCTTACTACTACAACTACTGCTACTACTGCTACTTACTATAAGACTACAGCTCCTATTGCAACTTTCCCTACTTCTACTACTACTACTACTTCTAGTACAACAAGTTCTAGTAGTACAACTACTACTACAACTATTGCTGCTACTAGAGTACTACTACTACTACAACTGCTACGATGGCTGCTACTACTACTGGTACTATTACAACTCTTGCTACTGCTACTGCCACTCCCACTGTTCCTCCTCCTCCTCCTCCTCCTCCTACTACTACTACAATAACTACAACCATTACTACTATGAATGGTACTACTACTACTGCTGCTATTATGGCAACTACTGCTACTAATGCTATGACTGCTATAACTACTGCCACAGCTACTACTTATACTTATCTACAACAACAACAACTACTACTACTACTACTACTACTTCTACTACTATTACTACTACTACTATTGCAACTACTACAATAGATGTTACAACAACAACTACAACTACTACTATTATTACTGCTACTACAGCTACTACTGCTACTACTGCTACTCTTACTACTACTCCTGCTGCTGCTGCCGCTGCTGCTACTACTAATGTTGCTACTACTACAACTACTACTTCTCATACTACTACTACTACTGTTACAACAACTGCTAATACAACTACAACTACTACTCCTGCTACGACTACTACTGCTACTACTACTACTACTACTACTACTACTACTACACTACTACTGTTACTACTAACTACTACTACTACTACTACTACTATACTACTACTACTACTACAACTGCTTCTGCCACTACTACTATTACTACTGCTACTACTGCTACTACTATTACTGGTACTAGTACTACTTTTGCTACTACTGCTACTACTGATACTACTACTGCTACAATTGCTACAACAGCTACTGTGACAACTACTACTCCGACTGCTACTATTCCTGCAACTACTCCTACTATTAGTACTATTGCTATGACTGCTACTCCTACTCCTATGATACTGCTACTACTTCAAATACTACTACTGCTGCTACCACTACTACTGCTACTTCTCCTCCTCCTACTACTACTACTACTACAATTACTACTGCTACCACTGATACTCCTACTACATTGCTACTATTAATGCTTCAACTACTACTACTGTTGTTGCTACTCCTACTACTACTACTATTACTTCTACTATTACTTTTACCGCTACAACAGCTACTACTGCTCCTATTAGTACTTATACGGCTACTACTGCTACTAATACGACAGCTACTACTACTGCTACGACTATTACTACTACCATTACTACTATAACAATTGCTCCCACTACCACTGCTAGTTCTGCTACTTCTGCTTCAACTACTACTGCAACTACAACTGGTACAAATTTTGATACTACTACTACTACAGCTACTACCACAACTACTTTGTTCCTACTACAACTGCTATAACTATTATCGGTACTACAACTACTGCTATAGTTACAACTTCCTCTACTACTACTGCTACTACTGCTGCTGCTGCTACTTCTACCGTTGCTCGTACTACTACTACCACCACCACCACCACCACTACACTAATGCTACTACTACTTCAGCTACAACTACTATTTCTGCTAATAATACTCGACTACTTTTGCTACCACTACTACTACTACTATTGCTATTGCTACTTCTGCTGCTGCTACTACTACTACTCCTAATTCTGTTACTACTACGTTTACTGCTACTGATACTACTGCAACTACTTTCCCTACGGCTTCAACTACTAATAGTACTACTACAACTGCCACTGCTGCTAGTACTACTACACCTTCGGCTACTGCTACTACTACTATTATTACTACTACTACTATTGTTGCTACACTCCTACTGCTACTACTACTAATGCCACTACTACTACTATTACTCCTATTGCACCTCCTGCTGGTACTACTACTACTGTTACTACTCCTACAAATACTACTATTGTTACTCAAACTACTGCTTGTACTCCTACTACTGTAACTATTGCTGCTACTTCTACAAATAATACTACTACTGCTCAAACTACTACAAGCACACCTACAACTGTAACTATTGCTGCTGCTACAACTACTACTTCTGCCACTCCTTCGAATAGTTCTACTACAACTATTGCTACTACTGCTACTGCTACTAACTGCTACTATTATTTTTACTAATGATACTCCTGCTACTACTGCTAGTACTACTACTTCTACTACAACTACTACTACTGCTACTACTGCTATTGCTACTGCTACCACCAGCTCCTTCAACTACTACTGCTACTACTACTAAAACGACGGGTACTACTACTACTACTACTACTACTACTACTACTATTATTGTTGCTTCAACTTCTATAGCTACTACTGCTATCGGTACTACTATGACTGCTACAACAACAACTACTACTACTAATACTGCTCGAACTACTACTATCGTTGCTACTGCTACTATTGCTACTAATACTATTGCTACTTCAGCTGCTCCTACTACTATTACTTGTAGTGGTACTTCCACTCAAATCAGTCCTACTGCTACTACCACTACTCCGACTACTATTGTTGCAGCAGCTGCTACTATTACTCCTCCTCATACTAATACTACTACTCCAAACACTCCGACTACTGTTACTACTACTACTACTACTGCTAATACTAATACAACAACAACAACTGCAACTACTATTCCCACTACTACTACTGCTGCGGCTGATAGTATTACCACTACTATTACTTCTACTACTACTACTACTACTTCTACTACTACAACTACTACTTCTACTACTATTACTATGAGTGCAACTGCTAATACTACTACTCCTACTACTACTACTATTATGAATACTATTAGTACGACTACTGGTGCTGGTGCTGGTGCTGTTTCTACTACGACTGATGTTGCTAATGCGACTACTATTACTACTCTTGCTACAACTACTAAGACAACTTCTACTCTGACTACTTCTACTACAACACTCCTACAACTTCGACTCCTATTACTACTTCTACCACGACTACTACTATGACTACATCTACTCCTACTACTACTACAACTACTAGTCCTACTAATACTACTACTACTGCTGTTGCTGCTACATCTACTAGCCCTACTCCGACTATTAGTAGTGCTACTACTACTACTACTCAAAACTCCAATTATTACTGTTGTTACTACTACGACTACTACTACTACTACTATTACTACAACTACAACTACTGCTACTACTATTCT